>CAIGQQ010038995.1:776692-815773 GCA_903798035.1 Danio albolineatus
ACATATCACCAAGATAGTTTCATATTTATTTATTTAGAAGACTATTATTTTTTAGATTATATTTAGAATTATAAATGTATCAGATTATTGATATGTATTATTATGTAGTGTAGGTAATTATTTATTTGAATTATTTTCACATTTGATATTGTATAATTGTAAATGGATACAATACTGGACAGTTTATTTAATCTATTATTATTATTATTATTATTATTATTATTATTATTATTATTATTATTATTGTTATTATTGTTATTATCATTATTATTATTATTATTATTATTATTATTATTATTATTATTGGGGCGCCACGGTGGCGTAGTGAGTAGCACCTTCGCCTCACAGCAAGAAGGTCGCTGGTTCGAGCCCCGGCTGGGTCAGTTGGCATTTCTGTGTGGACTTTGCATGTTCTCCCCGTGGTTGCGTGGGTTTCCTCCGGGTGCTCCGGTTTCCCCCACAAGTCCAAAGATATGCGGTACAGGTGAATTGGGTAAGCTAAATTTTCGGTAGTGTATGTGTGTGAATGAGTGTGTATGGATGTTTCCCAGAGATGGGTTGCAGCTGGAAGGGCATCCGCTGCATAAAACATTATAACCTTGATTGTACAAAATGTTTTGTTAAAGCTTGAGAAAATTATCACAAATAAAAGTAACAAATTTATATATATATATAAATTGTTTAAACTTTTTTTATTTATTTTATTTATTTATATATATATGACAACCTAACAGACACCTTCTCCTCGCTATTATTGTTTGGTGGAGTTGGAGGGGCGCCCAATACCCCAGACAGACTTAATCTGTTAATTTAACTGACAATAAACAGGAAGTGCGTTGTCAGATTTCAATTTTAGATTACAAGGGCAATTGTTTTTTTCTTTCTTAATGACAAGCACAGATGAATTGTTCACCACAAAACTAGCAATGTGAGCTAATAAAATCAATATGGTTAGTTTTGTTTTCATTTGTACTTTAACAATCTAAATGTCTTCATGGTTACATTTGCTCAATTCAGCGCATCCTTTCTGAATATCATTTCTTCATACCAAGCATACGTTTATACAATAACACGTAAGATGTATCTCGTTTTTAAGATGCTTAAATATTTGTAATGAAAGCAAGGCACAAAAACAAATCGAGAAAAGGATTTTTGCAGTGTTTGCATAATTACAGTATATGGATTTAAGAGTGATTTTCAATTGATGAAAAAATAAAGAGAAGCTCAAGGCAGTAGCACAATGTTTGTGGGCATCTTAAATAAATGATAGCCTCAACCAAAGACGTCATTCCTTCAGTGTAAATAAGCTTGCCCGTGTGTCCTGACAATTCAGAGAAATCTGCTCTTTTCTGCTTCACAGGACAAGGGCCACACGTTGCTGACTTACCATCGGTATATGTGTATATTTGTGTTTATGCGCATGAGTGAGTAAATCATTTTGAAATGGAAAACAGCACACACACACAAACACACACACACAGAGAAGTTGCTGGCACAGGGATACCTAAGGAGAGACTTCTTCTCTTCCTCTGGCACTTGTGCTGTACGGATGAAGCTCCACACCTTGCATTAGCACACGGTTAGCACAGTATCCGGATCAATGCAGGCCTTTGGCACCATGTAAACATTAGTTTGTTTAGTTAGCACACAGTAATCCCCTCAGCTCTTTGGGACTGGCAAACGAAACTCTTCTGGTCTGTCCACGGATTCGCCGGCCCCGAACGTTGAAGACCCTGCCCACCTTTAGATGAGCAATACGGCACCTGAAATATTGAAGACGGGGTGTTACATCACATGGACAGATCAATAGAAAGTTGAAACATCAAATGCAAAAAGTTCAGGAATGTTTTCCAATGTAGTTCTCCTTAACAAACCGAGGAGTGGAGCGTGGAGCGCTCCGTCTGCAGTGCATACTAAAATAAAAACATGTTTTAAATGAATAGCTCAGCTCAAAATAAACCGCTATGACTTTCTTTTCTTTTGTAAAGCACAAATGTCTTCTGAAGAGTGTCGGGAATAAACTGGGAGGTGTTTTTTTTGTTTTGTTTTGTTGAAAATCCTCCTGCTTTAGCTCTCAAGATTGTTTTGAGTGCATTGTGTTCATTAATACAAGGTGGTTTAAGACAATGAGTACTTTTACATGCGCACAAATAATCCAATTTTAATACGATTAAGACAATACTCAGTCTACCATGTAAACAGCGATTTTTTATTAATTTAATTTGATTAAAGTCATTATCGAACTAAACAGAAATGGAATTAAGACATGTGGAGTATGCCGATTTTAGTCGCATTATTGAAGTGCAGTACAGACATGTAAACACCGCAATAAAACTATTACTGTCATGTAGGATTTTCGCCGCATTTTGCGACAGAATAGCCTATACACACACGGCTGTTTGACACTATTCTCTACACCTACCGAGTCACTGAAGGACCACAGACACCTGCATCGCAAAATGCTGAGGTTTTTTTGCCCATACGGTGTGCGGTATCAAATTCCATTAAAAAAACACTCTTCCAGCAAGTCTTACTCGCATCCAATATATTGTTTGTCACAGGGGCATGCGTGAAATGTTCCTGAATGAAAGTGAAACTGCAGTTAAAAATGAAACACCTAAAATTACATGAAACTCCAGAGGAAATTTGGAAAGTGTGGCAATGACGCAATTATGTGCTATAACATGTAAAACGGGATCATGAAAGGAATGTCCAATAGCAACTCATGCAAATGCAAATGATGAAAATTACAAATGATAAATTCTCTCCTTTCCACCTGGAATGGTAAATTGTGCAGGCTCGTGTTCATGTGATTTTGCCAAGCTGATCAAATCAGAAGCTGCTTAAATGCTGTATATATTATACAGCGGGAAAATAAATATTGAACAGGTCTCAGAAAACATATTTCTAAAAGTGCTATTGACTTGAAATTTGCCTCAGATGTTGGTAACAACCAAAGAAATCCATATATGCAAAAATATATATATATTTAGTTTACACATAAAGTTATGTGTAATAAAATGAAATGACACAAGAAAAAAGTATTGAACACATGAAGAAAGGGAGGTGTAGAAAGGCAGTGAAAGCCCAGACAGCAGCTGATATCTCTTAGAATTTCTTCAGCAATCCCTTGCCCTTACTCATTGTAAATTAATATTAGCTGCTTTAGGCCAAGATCTACATTAGCAGGAGGATGAAGATGAAACCAGGGTGGACATTTCAGCAAGACAGTGATCCAAAACACAGCCAAGGAAACTCAAATGCTTTCAGAGAAAGAAAATCAAGCTGTAGAATGGCCCAGCCAATCACCTGACTTGAACTCAATAGAAAATACAAATTAAAGATTTGATACACTAGACCCATAGAACCATCAAGATTTTTGCACTCTGTTGAAGTCTGTAAAAAAATTCATACCTAAACAATGCATATGACTTCATTCTCCATTTGAGAGGCGTCTTTAAGCTGTCATCACCAAAAAAGCTTTTTATATAAAGTATTAAATATGATTCAAGTACTTTCTCCTAGTGTCATTTCATTGCTATTCCCAAGAAAAAAAAACATGACGTGTTCAATACTTATTTTCCTCACTGTATAATGCAGAAATATTAAATATATCTCAGCACTTTTAATGCTTTTTTTTCAAATAAACCACCATCTATTTACATAGTCATACAGGTTTGAGATGACACAAGATTAAATACCCCTCATATAATTTACAACAATAATTTTAACTTTTTAAAAATTATTTTATTAGTTTTATGAGTATATTGTGGTGTTTGCATTGTATGTTTGTAATGTGGCAACAAACACATGTAAACTGCTGAGTATAAGTGTTTAATGCACATTCATGCATCATGTCATATCGCTCAGCTCTTACTGTATTTGTTTTGGAGTGAAAGGATGCCAGTAAACTTCACAAACTATGACCTGTTTATGAGTAGGATGATATAAATATCCCTTATATAATGTAGGAATAAAGAAAGCATGAGGAAACCTGCAGACGTATAGGCCTCGGAGTTTGGCTTCAGGTTCTTCATGGTCCTGGCTCAGACGGGAAGACGTTCCTCAGCTGTTCGATAACCTGCTGCAGCTGCAGTACCGTGTCCTGCTCGTGATCCAAATCCTCACCTACACAATATTAAATGCTACATTAAACCTCAACAGAATGCAGCACAAGCTAACAGCAAGGTATAATCTGCCTTATTCAAATAAGTCACATCTCTCTGAATCCCATTATGGGCTGATGTTGGCAGGAAGACAGCAAACGGCACTGAGCTGCCAGGATATTCTGAGTCTCACCTGCAGCTTCTGTGTCTGTGGTCTCTCTGCTGGGAGGCTCCCCCTGGTGGCCACCTGACACCGGAGAGGACAGAGAGGAGGGAGCCGAACCATTGGCCTCCGAGTCGTCTTTGGGCTGACAGACATGACAAAATTACACAAGAACACAATTAAATCCTAAATATTTCAATAAGAAATACCATACTACTTTAGCATTTCTCCTAGATCAGGGGTGTCCAAACTCGGTCCTGGAGGGCCGGTGTCCTGCATATTTTAGTCCCAACCCCAATTAAACACACCTGAACCAGCTAATCAAGCTCTTTCTAGGTATACTAGAAATGTGTTGAAGGAAGTTGGAGCTAAACCATGCAGGACACTGGCCCTCCAGGACCGAGTTTGGACACCCCTGTCCTAGATAAACATTACTGTTCAAATGCTTTGGGTTAGTCAGGGCTGTAGTTCAATATTTGTGACAGAAATTATCAATTACATTAACAAAAATAATTGGGCATACCAGTGCAACCGACTTCAATGAAGATTATATACAATTCCTGAAAACATGAGTTAAAAATATAACTCTCAAAATCTTCACTGTACAACAATTACGTTTAGCATTGCAATCCGCTTTTCAAGTCTGACATCACGTGCCACAGTTTCCAGGTCCAAATGCTGTATCAGACTACATAGTAAAGCTCACACGAATATAACCAGGTTCAATTACTGGCATATCTCTGTTTTTAAATCCATTCTGGGTTTACTCCCTTCATATCTGCAAACTTACATTTGCCAAAAAAACTGTCTCTAGCTGTAGCCTCCGGTCTCAGGAATTGTATTTATTGTCTGTACCAGTGGTGCGTACTGAAATGGGAAAAAAGGCTTTTTAATATGCAGCACCTCTTGCATGGAAGAACCTGCAAAGAAAGTTGCAGTTTGAAGAGTTGGTTTCAGAGCATCCTTTTAAAAAGATTTGAAATGATTTGTAATGTGAAACATTGGCCTGTAGATGATTAGTTTTAATTGTCGTTGTAGGTGTGTTTTGATGGATGCATGATGTAATTGTTATTTTGTTAAACCCGTGTGGCTTGTATACTGCTTAATCTTGGCCAGGACACTCTTGTAATCTCAATGTGCTTTTTCCTGGTAAAATAAAGGCTATAATAATAATAATTAATACCATACACTCACAGTGTGTTGCGATCTTATATTGAAACCATTGTTTCCGCATTCTCATGTAAATCCTGTGTGTATAAAAATCCCAATGGAAAACAGGCCAATCAGAACAAAACACATGATCCACACCAGATCATTAATAATATGCATGCCCAAGACAGTATTTGATTGGCTGTAATGGGATTACAACAATATCTTTTATCTTTTATTAGTTTCATGTCTGTATTGTGCAATTTGCAGTGTATGTTTGTAATGCGGCAACAAACACATGTAAACTGCTGATGTAATTGTTTAATACATGCTTATGCATCATGTCATATCTCTCAGCTCTTACTGTGGTTTTCTGGAGTGAAAGGATGCCAATAAACTTCACAAATTGACCTGTTCATGTAAAGGATGATATTAATTCCTGTCTATGTGTTCATATACATTAAAACTTCAAATTAATTATCTTTCAAGAAATCACACTTAGATAATGCTTGACTATGGTAGAAGGTTTGGCATGCTGTCCCGGGAGAGAACCCTGAGCTCGGAGATAGATGAGCCCAAGGTCAATGAGCATTAGGAGGGCTACGAGATCAGGTAGTTCGGTTAAACTTCACAAATACATCTATGTCTGCCCCATTTGTTTAGTATAATAATAGTTTAGCCTATATTTTATCCACAGTACAACTCAGGAGCAAACTTTTAGTTCATTTCCTTCATTGACTCCTTCTAGCTAAAATAAACTTCTCAACCACTTCAGATGAAAACATCGTCATTTAACAAGGAATCTACTATATTTGGTCAAATATATTTTGACAAATGAAGTATGACTATTTTGCACCTATTTATTTCGAAGTACATTACACTGTGTGTGCATGTCCGGCACTGACATGAGCTGCAGAGCATCAGAGCAGACCTCCTTAATATTCACGACAAAAAGGTCAAAACTGAGCTTTTCATTCTAGGGGTAATTCCTGAGATTATAAATGAGCATATGAAATCATTTCTGTAGAAACATTTACCTTACCTAAGCCACATATCCACTATGTAGATATCAGAGCAGTTTAACAGTACATTAACGCACTTTACACCCATTTGTTATGGAATTGTCCTGTTATTAAAGCTTATTGGTCAAAAGTTGTTACTTTTATGAGCCGTATGTTTGGACTTCAGCTACAGTTGGATCTATTGTCTTTAATTATAGGTCTCCCAGTTGGACAATTGCCTGACAAATTCACTAATAGTTTATTTGACATTTTAGCCTTTGCGGCCAGGAAAAATATATTGATAAACTGGGTCAGTGACAAACCCCCATCCTTGAAAGTGTGGCACAATATTAATAGGGAAATGATTCCCCTAGAATTCCTTACCTGTGTCATTCATATGTCCACTCAGGCTTTTCATCAAGTCTGGATGCCTTACTTGGACTTTATTGATGTTTCTTTAAGCTGCATTTTGAGTTATTGTATGTCATAATTGATTTTTTGTATTTTATTTTACTATTATTTTATCTTTATATGTTTATTTATTTTATTTCTATTTCTATTTCTTTATTAATTTAATTTAATTTAATTTAATTTAATTTAATTTAATTTTATTTTATTTTATGATTTATAAATTTTTTTTGTTTATGTACTTGTTATTATAATTTTTATGCTATTATTTATTTATTATAATTTTATTTTGCGTGTATGTACTCTGTTTATTAATTTATTTTGCTTTTCTGTAGCTTTGCATCGTTAAAATGGGCATTGTCTGTTGGTTTGTTTCTATGTGTTTTGTGATTAATAGTTAAAATGTTAATAAAAATATGTTTAAAAAAATGTAATGCACTTATTGCACCTACTTCATGCCTTCTACCCACAGTGCAAGTGTAGAAGAGCAACAGACTACACTTCTCACTTCTACACTACACTTCTCTAAAACAGGTAAATATGCAACAGCGTAAACCATTATCATTAGAAACACTTGTCATTGAATATAATTCACATTCACTTATAAACAGCAGACCAGACTGTATGTAGTAAATACTAAAAGCCAGCCTAGCAGAACGCAGAGTTGTTGGGTTCTTTGATGGGAAAAAAAAGCTGTCGCAAGTTTTCAAATGCTGCCAAAACTCCAAACTCTGCCGTTTATCGACCAGGGATTTGGCCCCTTTTCACACACGTTACAAAGGCGGTGTATTTTCTTGAGAGATGAAATAAACTGATAAGAAACAGAGATGACTCGCCTCTTTTTTCCCCCATATTTCACAGGCAGATGAGTTGAACCGAGGCCCTTTTTCATGAATACCTAAATTTTTTTTTTCAGTCAAACTCTTTTATCACTTTAGAGATGTCCACAGAGGTAAGACTGTAACTTTGCCAGTCTAGGGGTGCGGAACGAAGAGTTCAGATCTCCATAATCCCAGCACATTATTGCTTCCCCGTGACACATCTCTTATTCATATTTGTAGGTTAAGTCGATCTCTCTCCTCAGTTCCTTTCCTCTATTTCCGTCTAATTCCTTTTCACCTATAGCTCCAGCCTTAGTGTTTTCGCTCTGCTCTCTCACTCCATTCAACCTGCCAATCATATCTCTGCAGCGCTACCTCGCTTTTTTCTGCACAACCACCTCTTATCCCATTCACTCAGCACCGCCTGAGCTTTTCTTTTCCCTCCTCGGCCTGCTTTCTGTCTTTCTTCCACTGAAGAAAAGGATCCTCTTTCTGCCCACTCTATTCTGTCCATCTCGCTCCTTAAGCTCTACGTACGTCAGCTGGAAAAATGACTTACCTTCCACCCACTCCATCTGTATGATTCCATCTCCATCAATGCTATTCTCTCGCTTTTCCTTTCTTTGCAATTTACCAAAGTTAGTGTTTTCCCTGCACTCCCTCCATCTCTTTTCAGCCCTCAATAATGGGAATTTTTTTCCCCCGTCTCCATTCACTTGAGACGATTCTTTTCTAGTTTCCTGTCTCCTTGTCCTCGTCCAACCTGCATTAGTAAGCATCTCTTGCCTCGCTTTACCCTTCTACATCTAGCACATCAAGGTAGTCTATAATACGGTCTATCCTCCTCTGTTCAATTTCCTTCCTACTCTTTTCGCCGAGAGCTTCAAATGCATCTTCCTCCCATTTTTTTCAGTCTGTTTTGCAAGCCATCTTTATTTCTCTCAGAGCGGCTGTTTTTAAAGCTCAAAACCTTCCTTCAACCCCATAAACATTTAACATTAAAGTCTCCAGCTCTGATTTACCTGCGCGTGTCCATCCCTGTGCAGCGTTAACATATTCATTCAACTCCCTTCACACCTTTCTTCCATTGTTTCCATCACTATAATCTCTTCTTCTTCATTTTAGTAGCCACTGAGGGCCCGCTCCTCATTTTGAAGATATACGGGCATCTGTTGAACACACCTGCAGCAGTAGTTCTCGGAGTCTGCGCAGCTGGGATTCCAGTTGCTTGTTGTGGTCCTCTAGAATCTGCATGCGGGTCTCCAGGCGGGTTTTGTGCTGGCGGAGGACTCGGGCCTCGGCTAGTAGTTCCTCGTCTTGCTGACCGGGTGGTGAACCTGGACCCGACTCCAGAAGCTGAGGTGATGCTGCCGCTTCCTCGTGCTTCCACTTCAGCCGCCGATACTCGCCTTGCAGCACCCTGTGGAAGACACAATCATCACCATCATCATCATTCATTCACAATCATCATTATTATTCATTCATTCATCCATTTCACTTCAGTATAGGCCCTTATTTATCAGAGGTCGCCACAGTGGAATGAACCGCCAACAATTCCAGCATATGCTTTAGGCAGCGGATGCCCTTCCAGCCACAACCCTGTGCTGGGAAACACCCGTACACACTCTCATTCACACAAAATCATAGACTGTGGTCAATTTAGTTAAATCAATTCACCTATAGTGCATATATCTGGATTGGAAACCCAGGGAGAACATAAAAACTCCACACAGAAATGCCAACTGGCCCAGCGGGAACTTGAACCAGCGACTTTCTTCCTGTGAGGCGATAGTGCTAACCACTGAGCCACCATGATCGCATCAGTTATTCATTCATTCATTTTCTTTATGGCTTAGTCCCTTTATTCATCAGGGGTTGCCACAGTGGAATGAACCGCCAACATATCCAGCATACGTTTTACACAGTGGATGCCCTTCCAGCTGCAACACAGCACAGGGAAACATCCATACACACTCATTCACACACATACACTACGGACAATTTAGCTTACCCAATTCACCTGTCTTTGGACTTGTGGGGGAAACCAACTTGAACATGGGAAAAACATGCAAACTCCACACAGAAATGCCAGCTGACCCAGTCGAGGCTCGAACCAGTGACCTTCTTGCTGTGAGGCAATTGTGCTACCCACTGAGCCACACTGATACCCCCTGTCAGTTATTGTTATTAATATTTGTATTATGATTTTTAAAAGAACAGAAAGAACAGACTGACAAACCCTTCCTAGTTATCTGTGCAAATTGTAAAATAAAGCTTGAAAACAAGACCTAAAAAGTCTTCAGAATTCTTCAAAAAATAAACAATATTAGTCTTTATGGTGTTACTAGAAAACAAAATACGGTATTTTATCAAATCTTGCAGAGTTACGAAAGAGTTCCTTTCAAAATGTAAAGTGGAGGTAAGTCCAAGTAGCCAAACTTGGTCAACATTTTTTGGTAGTAGTTTGGTAATACATGCTTCAGTGAATCAAATTTACTAATGTATTTAAATTACATGTAATTTATTAATTAAATGTATACCTTTTTAGTGTTTTGAGGGATATTTAGTGACTATTTTAGAGGTTCCTGTAGGTCAAACTTTACAAATTATGTGTCTAATGTTTAATTTTTTAGGCTACATGCAGATACAAACACCTATTTACCAGAACTGTTTCAGACTGTTGAATGACATTTTTCCTAGCATTGATTGGTGTCATTAATTATTAATATTAAAGATGTCGATCAGAGATCAGAGAAAGCTATTTCTTACTATTAAAAGGTTAACTATTAACCCCCACACACATCTTGTTTCGAAATTCTTCAGGGGGCAACAAGTGTTAATTAAGGTGGTCAATCCTCCCCAACCGTTGCTTGTCCGACAATTCTTGTTAATAAACCAGCATTTGGATCCGCACATCGGATGTCAGCGTCCCTTCACATTACACTCACAATGACCGACAGCAACATTAATATAGTGCAAATGTTTATTATTATTATTATTATTATTATTATTATTATTTATTAATTATTATATTATACATCACATCATGTACTATAAGGTGCATCCAAGTTTTCTGACATTAAAAAAAAAAAGAATTACAAACAGTTAATTTTCCTGGTAATTAGTTCCTTTTATCATGATGTAATTCAGCTGCTAATCAGTTACTTTTTGTTTAAAGTAACTATAACTAACTTAAAAACATTGGTGCTTATGTCACAAGCTTCAAATTGGATTAGAATTCCTCATTGTTTTAAAATGCATACACTACTAGCCAATCTTTCTGCTTCATTTCTTTTGTTTGTTTAAAAATGCAGACTTAATGTCTATTTATTTTGTGAGATGACAGGCATTAAGGGCTTTGTTCTGCTTTACCTAAATTTATCAAGCAGTAAACAATTCTTAATTCAGATCTGGCTCAGCTGGATTGATAGGCTTCATGTCACAAAATCAGGTTTATTTGAATGATGGGATTCATTCACTGTACGTATGAGATAAAAGTAATTGTGTTTTCTGCATTCTCATTATCAGTAGTGTTTTAGCGTATCATTCCATTTGCTGCTGTTATTAAAATAACCATGTAATCTTCAGCTCTTATAGTGCTTTACAACTTTAGCTGGGGACAGGAATGCTTTGAATGAAGTGTTTTTGGCTCTAGAAATAATACAGGATATGTGGCTCTGAAAGGTCAAGCGATGATGAGCACTTACAGTGTGTTCAGATCCGTCGTTTTGATGCACCGATTACTTTAAACTGTGGAAAGAGTAAAATGCTGCTACCTTTGTTTTACAGCTCATGCTATTTAAAGACCACTGCTTTTGATGATGGGAATATGTTGAGACAAATACTACTATATTAAACAAATGTGATAACACATTACTCAGTTCAGAATTGTACAGTATACACCTATTTTGTAATAATTTTGTCTAAAATAAACTTACTTTTTTATTTAAAAATATAGTTTTTAACGTTAAAATGCATGAAAATATTTAACATGTAAATATTAAATATCTAAATATTTTATAAACATACACTCACAGGCCACTTCATTACTAGTACCAGGTTGGACCCAATTTTGCCTTCAAAACTGCCTTAATTCTTTGTAGCATAGATTCAACAAGGTACTGAAAATATTCCTAAGAGGTTTTGGTCCATACTGACATGATAGATTTGTCTGCTGCACATCCATGATGCGAATCTCCTGTTCCACCACATCTCAAAGGTGCTCTACTGGATTGAGTTCTGGTGACTGGGGAGGCCATTTGAATACAGTGAACTCATTGTCATGTTCAAGAAACCAGTCTGAGATGATTCACGCTTTATTATGGTGTGTTTTCCTGAAGATAGATACACTGTGTCAAAAAGGGATGTACGTGGTCAGCAACAATACTAAGCTAGGCTGTGGCGTTGACACGATGCTCAATTGGTACTAATGGGCCAAAGTGTGACAAGAAAATATCCCCCTCACCGTTACACCACCAGCAGCAGCCTGAACCATTGATACAAGTCAGGATGGATCCATGCTTTCAGGTTGTTGACGCCAAATTCTGATCCTACCATCTTAATGTCGCAGCAGAAATTGAGACTTATCAGACCAGGCAACGTTTTTCCAATCAGCTGGAACCAGTCTGGCCATTCTCCTCTGACCTCTGGCATCAAGGTATTTGCACCCACAGAACTGCCACTCACTGAATATTTTCTCTTGTTGGGACCATACTCTGTAAACCCTAGAGATGGTTGTGCGTGAAAATCCCAGTAGACCAGCAGTTTCTGACATACTCAGACCAGCCCGTCTGGCACTAACAACAATGCCACGATCAAAATCACTTAAATCACCTTTCATTCCCATTCTAATGCTCAGTTTGAACTGCAGCAGATCGTCTTGACCATGTTGCTGCCATGTGATTGGCTGATTAGAAATTTGCGAGTAGTTGGACAGGTGTACTTAATAAAGTGTCCCGTGAGTGAATATATACATATAATAATTGTTTTATATTAGTTTATGTATTGCATTTACGTATGAAATTTTTACTTTTTACTTTAGTCTTTATGCATATCATGTGTTAAAGATTTTTTTAACCCTCTAAAACCAAATCAAATTAAATGACAAAAAGAAAAACAGCACACAATGTTTTTTTAAACAGAGTATCTATCATTCAGCACTCCTTCTGCTGATAATGACAGTGGGAAGCCCTGATTTACTCAGGAGGTTAAGGTTGCAGATCCCCTGCAGACACCAACAATTAATCTTGCTTTATTGACCTATTACTCACCTATAACAAAGCAAGAGCACACGAGAACATGACTTAAAGGTCAGGATTTATGCCAAAGACAAAACTCATAAATGACTCAGAGCTGTAACAGTAGCCCCTGGGATGAAACTAAAACGGTAGGCCTGAATGACTTGTGTGTATGAACCTCTGCTGGAAGATATAAAGAACACACCTCATTCATCTGTGGGTCAAATGATCCTTTCTGACCTAAAATAACCATCATTACAATATCCTCAAATGCATTTCATCTCCAACAATTAAAACTAATATCTATAGATAAAGCTAGCGAACAAATACAGTTTTGTTTTAACCACCAAATAAAATTCAACATTATTTTAAAATAAGACACATTTTCTCAAGAAACAAAAGAGCTTCATATACTCAGACTTATTTTATTATTCTACATTTCTGTAGCATTTTATTATACTCTAATAGACTTGCATTTTTTCTCTGCAAAAGATCTTTGTCAGGCTAATTCCCAAAACACGTGCAGCCAATCAGCATTGAGTGTGGGCGTGTCTTATAACGACTGAGGATGAATCAAAAAGGGATGAGGTCTTGTTGGGGTTATGGCCTACCATTGACAAAATTTGCCTGTACATACACTTGTCAGTTTGTAACACATCTATTTTAAAAAAACTATTATCTGTTTTTTGTTCTGTCTCTGTAATTCTGTTGCACTGTAGAAGCTCTGTCATGAAAACAAATTCCTCGTATGTGTGAACATACCTGACAATAAAGCTCTTTCTGATTCTGAAGTAAATTCATGACATTTTTATAACATTTATTTTATATGTTCATTTTTAACTGTATTAAATTGTGCAATATACAATTTACTTTCTTATCTTAATAATGATTTTATGGAGTGTGTCACTCATTTTAATTTAATTTTATTCATTAATTTTCCTTCAGCTTAGTCCCTCATTTATCAGCGGTCGTAACAGCGGAATGAACCACCAACTAATCCAGCATATGTTTTACACAGCGGATGCCCTTCCAGCTGCAACCCATCACTGGGAAACATCCATACACACTCATTCACACACATATACTATGGCCAATTTAGCCTACCCAATTCACCTGTACCACATGTCTTTCGACCCGAAACCGAAGCAGCCGGAGGAAACCCACACGAACGTGGAGAACTTGCAAACTCCACACAGAAATGCCAACTGACCCAGCTGAGGCTCGAAACAGTGAATTTATTAGAAATGAGTTATTAAAACTGCTATGTTAAGAAATGTGTTGAAAAAATGTTTTTCTTTCCGTTAAACAGAAATTGGGCAAAAAACAAACAGGGGGGCTAATAATTCAGGGGGCTAATAATATTTGATTCATATATATATATATATGGCTACTTCCAGCAGGATAACACACCATGTCATAAAGTGTGAATCATCTCAGACTGGTTTCTTGAACATGACAATGAGTTCACTGTACTCAAATGGCCTCCACAGTCAGAAGATCTCAATCCAATAGAGCACCTTTGGGATGTGGTGGAACGAGAGATTCGCTCATGGATTTGCAGCTGACAAATCTGCAGCAACTGTGTGATGCTACCATGGCCATATGGACCAAAATCTCTAAGCAACATTTCCAGTATCTTGTGGAAACTATGCTATGAATGATTAAGGCAGTTCTGAAGGCAAAAAAGTGTCCAACCCGGCACTGGATACGGTGTATCTAATAAAGTGGCCAATGAGTATATACATATATTCTAAAAATCTTCTAAAAAAAAACTTCTCACCGGTGTATCTTTTTATTATCTTATTTTAATTATTTTTTCATTGACACATTTTAAAAATACTAATATTAGATATTACATTACATAGACATTTAAAAAAAATTATAAATTGATAATAAAGTATTTATTTAACATACTACTACTACTACTACTACACTATTGCTAATAATAATAATAATAAGAATAATGTTTTTATGCAATATAGTGTACAGTTGTCTCTGGTGGAAAGTAAAAAAAAAATATATATATATAATATGCTTTCATTAACTGGCTACCGAAAGGCTATTTTGGACCACCCTTGCAACATACCAGTTATTATTCCGTGATGTACCATTCACATAAATCCTAAAACTGAAGTTATAAGTAACTGTGATTAGCGCAGTCTCAGCATCAAGTGTGATAGTATAAGTGTGCTCACCGGTTCTCGTTCTCCAGGCGGTGCAGGGTGCGCTGCAGCTCCTCTCGGTCCTGGCAGTCCAACTGGGCCAGCAGGAGGCCGTGAGGAGAGTCCTGCTCGAGACCGGGGCTGGAGTGACGCAGGAGGTACTGATCTTCATCCCTGAGTCGCCCCGTACAAGAGACAGCGCACACTCAACACATTAGCAGTGCAGCAGCAGCAGCAGACGGCACATACACACAGTGCCAAACACACACAAACACTCGATGCCAAATATGCACACAAAGCTGCACACACATAAGCCAAACGCACACAACGCCGATGGGCCATATCAACACAGCACACATATTCTGCATAAACTGAGCATGGCACATTTAGAGCGTAGACAAACACAGAGCAATGCACACCAAACAGCAGTGTAGAAGCTAAACACAAAACATGCTAATCCTAAAATGCTCTGTGCCATAATAATAACACACAGCCAAAATACAGGCGCACGTGATAGACAGAAAAATGACCGCTAAACATGTGAAGCGGAGAAATGATCACGCTGCTCACATTAGTCACATCAGAAATACAAAACCAGGTGTTTTCATGCACTCTGCTGTAATTATGCAGGTGCCATTACACGGGCCATCAGTAAACAAAGGCTACTGATAGATTTGGTAAAAGCCACTGAAATGTCACGTAGTGCCCTGTCAGCAATGACGCACCCTCGCTCTGCCTGTAGAGGAACAGCTGAGATTGATCCTTTCACCAATAAAAAATGGTCAGTCATTTTCTTTTCGGCTTAGTCCCTTTATTTATCAGGGGTTTCCACAGCGGAATGAACCACCATCTTATCCAACATATGTTTTACTCAGCGCATGCCCTTTCAGTCGCAACCCAGTAATAGGAAACACTGATAAACACTAATTCGCACAAATACACTACAGACAGACTACCTATCGCACATGTCTATGGGCTGTGCATGAAACCAGAGCCCCGGTTAGAGCACCAACATGGGGAGAACATGCAAACTGCACACAGAAATGCCAACTGACCCAGCAGAGGCTCAAACAAGTGATCTTCTGGCTGTGAGGTAACAGCGATACCCACTCCGCCACCGCGCAGCCCTTAAAAACAGTCAATTTATTTGATTTTTTTGGTAAATTTCAGGACATTATTTCATTATAAAAACATTTTTTAAATAATAATAAAGTTCATTTTAATATAGTTAAAGCTGCAGTTTTGTCTCTTTGTTGTCATTTCTGTTTAGATATTGATCATTTTTACCTGTGCATCAGCATGACTTCTCAGCACAAATGAATGTAAAAGTACAGTATGTCATTTTTGCCACTAGAGGGTGCATATTTGCAACAAACAAAGGCAGCATATGATGATGCCGTGACTGAGTGTGGAATCACCTCGTGTTTTTGTCATTGCGTGCTGTGCTCTCGCAGTTGAAAAAAGTAAACTCTGAGCAGAAATCATTGTCCAATAAAATGAAAGCAGAGGCAGGGATTTCATTGAGGTAACAGCAGTATTTATGTTGTCAAGACGACTATGGAGACTTTTAAAGAAGGAGGGAAGACTAGTGGTCGCTGTTTCAAGTTATCCAGAGCTGTATGATTTTACAAATCTTGAATATCACATTATTATTAAATATTACAATTATATCAATATCAATAGCACCACTCGCGCACAATACGCAGCTAATTCATTCATTGTCTAGTGATATAAAAAAGTGCACCGTACTACTTTTTTTCTTGTCAAAAAAAAAAGGTTGTGTGGTGTGCCTCATGTTTTTGGAACGTAAAAGCAAGTTCGGTGTGATCGGCCCCTAAAGCCGCTTTCACACTAGTGAAACAGTGTGACAGTGCTGTGAAAAGGAGCAGAATGAAACTAATTAAAAATTTCTATACAAACAATCACGTTTTGATCTTCTAGTTGTGAAAAATGTGACATCATAGCATGGTGACACCGGACATGGATTGTCTCTGTAGATAAAAATTGCTTATTTGTCTGGATTTTTTAATGCAAAAAACACTTTTATAAGGGGTTTTACACACAGTTATGTGGCAGTTTATAAATATAGCCAACCTTTAATGGTAAAAATTCATTCAGTCTTTCATTTTCTTTTAGCTTAGTCCCCTTTATTAATCAGGGGTCACCACAGCGCAATAAACCATCAACTTATCCAGCATTTGTTTTACACAGCGGATGCCCTTCCAGCTGCAACCCATCACTGGGAAACATCCATACACACTCATTCGCACATATACACTACGGTCAATTTTGCCTACCCAATTCACCTATACCACATGTCTTTGGACCGAAAACCAGAGCACCTGGAGAAAACCCACACGAACATGTGGAGAACTTGCAAACTCCACACAGAATTGCCAACTGACACTGCCGAGGCTCGAACCAGTGACCTTCTTGCTGTGAGGCGATCGTGCTGCACTGCGCCCTCGTAACACCATGGTAAAAATAATTAACTTTAAAATATATATTTTTTTTATAAATACACTTGGTGAGAACAGTCTGCAAAAAAACTTTGATTGACATTCTCCCTTGTATATGTCATCAGAAGTAGAAAGTCCCTCCCATTAGTGACCATCTCTTCTTCATTAGTATAAACAGTGCTGAGTGAGAAGCAGAGTATTAGAATACACAAAAATCACACTGTAGTCTCCATAGACTGCCTTCTTCTGAGACAGTTCTACCTGTTTTGAATCTGCCACTATGCTGATGCACAGACGTTTGTGGCTCCATTGTGTAGCACAATTTGTATCAAAGTTTCAAAGAGTTATAAAACATTATTTGTGAAGTATTTGGAGCTGAAACTTCACATACAGTATATACTCTAGGGCATACATCTCAAACTCAATTCCTGGAGGGCCGCAGCTCTGCACGGTTTTGCTCAAACCCTGATCAAACACAGCTGATCCAAATAATCAAGGTATTCAAAAGAGTCATGAACACCTTCATTAGTTGGATTAGCTGTGTTTGATCAGGGTCAGAGCAAAACTGTGCTGAGCTGCAGCCCTCCAGGAATTGAGTTTGAGACCTATGCTCTAGGGACATCAGAAACTTATTTTACATCTCGTATAAAAGTTCCCTTGAACATTCAAGGACTTTGTGTGGTCAGTCACTATATTGATTGAATTGGTTAATCACCACTGGTAGAATGACAAATTGTAATGTTTTCCCCCCTTGGTTGCTTAGAACAAAAGCTTTGGCTCATACTGTACATTCAAGATGTGGAATCTGTTAGTGTGAAGTACAGTGTCAGCACTGATGCAGTGACAGTCACACTTACTCTTAAAAACATTAGATTCATTTGCACTGTGGAGCTGCAAGTTACGTAAAGCTGAGCATTCCAAGTGTATCTGTTTGTAGACTGCAAGACAGGGGTGTTACATGAAGGGGGTGTAACTTCTAGATGCTAATAACTATGATGGTTGGGTTTAGGGTTGGGGTAGTTGTAGACGTTAATGTAGACGCTAATAACTATGATGGTTGGGTTTAGGGTTGGGGTAGGTGTAGAAGGTAATAACAACAGTGGTTGGGTTTAGGCTTGGGGTAGGTGTAGATGTTAATAACTACAACGGTTGGGTCTAGGGTCGGGGTAGATGTAGACGTTAATAACTACAATGGTTGGGTTAAGGGTTGGGGTAGGTGTAGATGTTAACTACAATGGTTGAGTTTAGGGTTGGGGTAGGTGTAGATGTTAATAACTACAATGGTTGGGTTTAGGGTTGGGGTAGGTGTTGACTGTAATAACTACAGGGGTTGGGTTTAGGGTTGGGGTAGGTGTTGACCAATAACTACAGGGGTTGGGTTTAGGGTTGGGGTAGGTGTAGATGTTAACTACAATGGTTTAGTTTAGGGTTCGGGTAGGTGTAGATGTTAATTACTAGAATGGTTGGGTTTAGGGTTATGGTAGGTGTTGACGGTAATAACTACAGTGGTTGGGTTTAGGGTTGGGGTAGGTGTAGATGTTAACTACAATGGTTGAGTTTAGGGTTGGGGTAGGTGTAGATGTTAATAACTACAATGGTTGGGTTTAGGGTTGTGGTAGGTGTAGAAGGTAATAACTACAGTGGTTGGGTTTACGGTTGGGGTAGGTGTAGATGTTAATAACTACAATAGTTGGGATTACGGTTGTGGTAGGTGTACACGTAAATAACTGTGATGGAAACAGCACCATCTTGCAGACAACACAGTTATGACATGTTGGGTCTTGATAACTTCAAGGTATGCCTTTACTACAAGTTATACCCATACATATTACTTGATGTTACTCCTCTGTCTTGCAGTCCTCACTCAGGCAGACCACACTCAAGCGATTGCAGGTTTCAGACAGAAATGGCTACAAAGTGACAAAACAGTGACAAAACAGCTTTAATGATCCGGACACATTTAACAGCTGTGATGAAAACTTTGAGTGAATAATGCTTTAAATTGTAGTCTGTTCCGCACATAAGGTTTATTGTATGGCTTCAAAAGATTCGGAAGACAATGCATGAGTCACGCGGACCACTTTAATGATGGTTTAATGGTCCTTTTGCATGCTTTTTAAATCTGGATAGAAAAGAGTGATTCCTTTGTGTTCCGTAGCAGAAAGAGTCATAAAGCTTTGGAATGAGTTCATTTTTGGGTGAAGTCCTCCTTTAAATTTCCCTCATGCACACACAGAGCCATTTCCAGCACAAAGCGTGCGCTGTCATGACTCTAGGCACAGATGATCTGACCTCTTTTATTAGTTGTGATTTTGTGAGGGCTCACCTTATTTCACCTATATATGCTCATGAATCAGTGGCTTTCTTTGTCCGCCGGCTTGCAGCTCTTAACATCTTGTTCAGTAGCATTTCAATAGCACAATCTCTCTCTCTCTCTCTTTCTCTCTGTCCTGTCAGCGTCTGAGTATTTTCCGTCTGCTCTATTCATCCCTACTGTTGTGCTCCATAATCACACAGACGGAGGGTGAGAGTGCACATTGCCATGGGTCATTTTCATTATCTTTTTTAATTAATGTGACTGTCTAGCCACACCAAACACGAAGGCATGCGTGGCCATGCGCGCACGAGGATTTGACAGATCTGAGCATGAGTGGGAGGTGTTGTACTCACAAACTTTCATCCGGCGAGAGGCTGTCAGTGAAAAAGGAACAGTTCTGGTTCTCCATTTCTGCCAACCTGAAAAGCAAGTGAAATGAAAATGTCATATTATGGAGCACGGGTCACAACGTACATAAAGGCGTATAAAGTCACCGTGCAGCGCAAATTTGGCTTCAAACACATGAGGTGGAGGAGCAGAACAGCACACGTAGGGTTGGCGGCATAAGGAGACGACAGCTGTGACTCATCTCAGTGAATATACCTTAGAGCAGTTTCTCCAACCCCCCCCCAAAAAATCACATGCTGTTATCCTACTCTGACTTTTCAGCTACCGTGCGCAACTAACCTGGATGGCAAATTATCGTGCGCCGGCAGAAGTCGTGCCTCCGGGCTTCACCCTCTGCTCTCGATCTCCATGACAGAGCCAGGGGAGAATCTGTTCCCCTTTCACTTCATTTGTCACATGCATTTTTATCACATAAACGCCTCTCTTGGGTATTTTCACCCAATCTCCTTCCAAGTTTTCATTCCTTGCCACAAGCGCCTCAAGAAAAAGATCTTCAATGCGCACAGAAGCTTACATTGCGTACAGCTGACATGCCATGCAGGAAAGTGTACAGCTTGAACGCTTTACGGTCGACTGCAGCTTGAGACATTGTGTCAACCTAAAGCCAAATTAAAACTGAAATGTGCAATTTATATGTATCTAGGAGTACCTAGAATGATTGCGAAGGTAACGACGGAAAGACATTGACATCTTGAAAATATTTTAAATGTAGCCAGTTTTAGAGCTCCAGTCTAGAACTGTTCATAAAGCTTCCATTTATATTGTGTACTTCTGTTAGGGAAACGGTTAGGGTTAGATTCGTTTAGGACTCTTCTGTTCACCAAAACTGAATTTATTTGATCAAAAACACAGTAAAAACCGTAATATTGTGAATTGTTACAACTATTTCAAATGTTTTTGATGTATATATTTTAAACTTGCATATATATTAAATTGTGTTTTTTAATCACAAGAAAAAAATATAAATTTAAAATATAGAACTTATTTGAGGTAGAACTCTTTTGAAACATTTGATCAATTGCAACACAGGCTCACTGTGGATACATACCCCTATCTACACTTCTGGAGAGCGTGAATTATGTAGCCAGAGGTATGTCTGGCGTCTTATCTATAAAATTAACAATATGGGGCGGTATGATGCTGCCCACGGCTTCTGTACATTTTTGCACTACCGGCTGACAGCTTACCTCAGTGTGGACGGATTTCTTTTTTTGGGACACGGAGTGGAGTTGACCGTGATGACGCAGATTGAGTCAGGCAAAGAATGGTTCCAGAAACAAAAACATGGTGAAATCGCGCATCCGCGGCAGCTTTTCTTTTTCTAGATTGCTTTTGAAAACACTATTGGTTGGGTTTAGCGAAGGGTTGGGTCAGTCAGCCATTCAGTAAACAGGAAGCTAGCCTGGTCGGCTGAAGAGTATTTTGCACCCTCTGGTGGAATTTGTGTTTATTAAAAAGCGTACACAGCGGCCTTTGTAAAAACAAAAACTGCGAGCAGACATAACTCTGGTCATGTATTTCGCTGTCCCCAGAAATGTAAACCTGGGTACATTTACGCAACGAGCCTGAGTTGATCAATTTATTTCCTAGCAAAAATAATAAAATAGTAATAATTTAAAATATTCTACTGTGGCAAATTCTAAATAAAGTTTTGTCAATAAATTAAATAGAGTATAAAATAAAATAAAATAAAATAAAATAAAATAAAATAAAATAAAATAAAATAAAATTAAATTAAATTAAATTAAATTAAACAAGAATTAAATTAAATAAGTATTAAATTAAATAAGAATAAAATTTAAAAAATTAAATTAAAAAATAAAATAAAACAAAACAAAACAAAATAAAATTAAATAAAATTAAATAAAATTAAATAAAATTAAATAAAATTTAATAAAATTTAATTAAAATGAAAAATTCTGGTCACAAAGCATTTTTAGTGCGAGGGAATGGGACCATTTTGATCGCACAGTATTCTATACATTCAACTTCTCAAAAAAGCTGAGGAAAACTAATTAATTTTTTGTCATGTAAACAGTCAAATAACATCTGAAACTGCGACCGATTCAACATCTAACAAACAATGAAAATGAGTTTACTTGTTTAGAAGGTTCACCCTGTGCCTCCAGCAACGTAGGTGTTTTCAACACAACAGGGAGGCCGACAATGCTTCCTGCGCTTACCATTAGCAAAACAGGGGTGAAACTTTGCTTTTAGCAATGCTCTGCACTTTCCCTGCCTTAGCTTACCCTTAGGTGAGAGACTGAAGAGATTTCACTGCCTTACCAGGACAGCCTGTGAATTAGCAACAATATAGAAGCCTCTATAGAGACCATAATGAGGACTGCTAAGTGCATTCATGTCATGTTGCTAGGAAAGCTGCCAGAGCAAGCTTTGAATTCGACTTCAGTCTACTGAACCCGCATAGAGCCTGGGAGAATAGCAGAAAGTCGATACACATTCACCCACTAGGTGTCCTTCAGCCAATGACAGTGTCCTGGTTAACCCATACAACTCCTCGTAATTGAATGTGCTGAAGCATCTGTCAGTTAGATCCAATCAAATGCGTTACTAGTGATAGCAGGGGTGCGAGGTCAACCGGAGGTTATGGCTATTCACATATGTCTTTGTAGTGATCTGAATTGGCTTCCTGCTATGTGGTTAGTGTGGTCTCTTGTTAGAGAGCGAGTATGCAACAAACAATTTCCTCCTGTCTTCAAATGGACATTGTGTTTTGAGAATCAGAACATTGGCTTATTCGTTCTGATATGCTGTCTGTTCTTCAGATGAAAGGCTGTCACTTTAGACCACTTACGCTGTCGTTTCCTAGCAAATTCAGCGAGTCTAGAACATCAAATGCCAGTGGATTTATTTTTCCACCCCCTCGATCTCCAGGTCCTCCAGTTATTATTCCGGATTAGTTTGTAAAAGCACGTACGATCTTCATTCCCTTGGCTACGACGTTCTTACTTCAGATACTACAGCCCGAAACATCCGACGAGAATTAAATTTTCTATTAAAGTTCAAAGCAGTTCTTGACAATGTGAGAAATAAATAACGCGCCACTTCATTAAGCACATGCTCTGTCTCACACATATTTTGTGAAGGACAGAACTATCAGATAAAAGTAATCGGAAGGTTTTTTTTTTTTTTAGCTGTGTAAGAGAGGTGTGTTTTTCATTCTTTTCGAAGGAATCTGTCCAGTTAAAACATGCCTGTCTTTTCCAATTTATCAAACACTTAGATCATGCTGTATTGTTTAAGGATGCACAAATGATAGGACATGAATTGAAAGCTTAAGTGTTTTCTAAATGCACAATGAGATCAAAGAGCCTAACATGAACATGCAAAGACTGAGTCAGGGATTTATTAAAAATAAATAATGCCTCACTGATAATGTTGTGCATCAACATGTTTTTTTTATGTCAATTATGTTTTAGTGGTCAGACTAAAGAAAAAAATCGGCTCAGTTAGTAATCTGATTAAAAATTATAATTTTTTTTTTTAATGTAAAGATTCTACTTTATTGTTTCAAATGACTTTTCAAATTTATTACCCTTCTGTTATGTTCAGGATTAAAACATCTCTTGAATTAAACCACTGTAAAAATGCATCCGATAAATATTTGTTTTTTCCATCTTTTTATTTTTTTGCATAAATCTGTTAATCAAGCTCAGTCCTGATCAAAACTACTAAACTGTTTAGAAAATTACAGGATTTTAGGTCTTTAATTGCCAAGTTCACAAAGGATGTCACTGATTTGGTGAAAAAAAACACACAAAATGATGTATTTTCAACATAAAAAGTAATTGTGGACTGGATTTTTTTAACCTTTTATCATTAACCTTTTGTCTTGGACATGTGAACGATTAGTAACAACATTGGCTTTAGATTTAGATTTTCATTTTTTCTCCCTAATTTACTATTGGTGGCTGTTTTTGCCCTATTGACTTCCATTATAACCCCATTTGAAGGTGCATAAATGCACAGTCTTTGTTTTTATTTACTCCATGTAGTTTTGAGAGCTGAGATGCATATTTACATTTTTTCAGACACATCAAGATAAGCGCGTAAAGGTCACTCTCACACGGTCACACACTCAAACACACATACACACACTTTAATTTGCTGTTATACTCTATATAAAATTCAGAAACTATGCTTTTTTTTGCACAGGCCTATCTAAAGGGTTAATTGTGCCAACTGAACAGGTAAAAATGACACATTTGATCTATTCCCAACAGGGAAAACCATCAGCAATCAAAAATGCTAGATTATATGGTGTCATGGTTTTGCAATCAAATAAATGTTGTTATAATGAAAGTCGACAGAGCAAAAACAGCAACCAACAGTAAATTAGGGAGAAAAAAAATGAAAATTAATCAAAAACAATGCATCAAAGGCAATGTTGTTTCATGTCAAAGACAGTGAAAAAGGTTTTAAAAGATCCAGTCCACTATTACTTTTTATACTGAAATTACTTCATTTTGTGTGCTTTTCATCAAATCAGTGAAATCGTTTGAGACTTTGGCAATTAAAGAGTTAAAATCCTGAAATTTTCTGAACAGTTTAGTAGTTTTGATCAGGACTGAGTTTGATTAACAGATTTATGCAAAAAAAAAAAGGTGAAAAAAAGGAAAAAAATATTTATCATGCATTTTACAGCATGCTTTCATCTCAAACATAACAAAAGGGTAGTAAATTTGCCCAGAGTGCATTGTTAAGTTTTTTAAAATTTATTTATTTTTTATTTAAAGCATTTTCATAAACTATAAGTCAAAACAAGATTTGTCACCAAAAATCATTCTCCTAGCTGAAAATTCTGCTAGTTGTGGCCAAATTAAGACACAAAATCACCACAGAGTGGATGAAAACATCCCTAACAGCACATAAGGGTTAAGATAAAATCTCAAATTATGGTCGAATTATAAAAAATATTTTTGTATGTAAAAATCAATCAAAGAGTGACAATACTACCTCAATCACTATCCTTCGGCTTAGTGCCTGATTAATCAGGGGTCACCACAGCGAAATGAACCACCAGTTACTCTGGCATTTGTTTTTATGCAGTGGATGCCCTTCCAGCAGCAGTGATCATACTAAATTAGATTATATTTTCAATTATGTAATACTTCTTGCAGACAAAGGGTAAAAACCTTGTGATTTGAAGGATGGAGACAAAATATAATGATTTAAAATATCTATCAATTTTTTTTCTGAGCTGCACTGTGACAAATGATTCTTAATTCTATATATTCAAGGTTTTTGGTATATAAACTACTATTACACTAAATTATCTTGAAGTGGGAATCTGCTGTAAATCATGATGAAGATGTATGACGTCAATTACGTTTGAAGTTAAACTCATTTTAAAGACAAACAAAGGCTAAAACCCCCACACATCCCAAAAGCGCTTTAAACATCCAGACAGAATTTTCTCCTCTAATTTCCTCAAGGCTGTTAGCCTTCTGTGAGCTGACGATCCCAGAACATTTCACAGATTCAGGCAGACTCAAACGGACCCTTGTGAAACATATTAACCAGTGACAACTGAAAACAACGAATATTGTTCCGAGCAGCAACTAAAGCAGACGGCACTGATGTGTGTTTGGGGAGAGCAGAGATAACATGAGAGAGAGGGAAGACACAATTTTGGAGAATTAAAAAGGACAGCAAGAGAGGAGGAAGTGGGTTAGTGATTGATATTAGAAAGGAAAGGGGGAAATGAAATAAGACATTGAAAGGCAGGAATAGAAATCAAGCATATGACAGAGGATGAGACAGATGAAGACAAAAGGACACAGAAGTGGAGAGAGTGTGTATGTGTGTGTGTGAGAAAGAGCTCTGGTCTATTTGTGGTACAGATAAGAGCTGAGACAGTTGGCATCACAGTATGGTAGTGGAGGCAAAGGGCTGGTCTGTGCGTTCATGTGTGCGTGTGCTTGTGTGTGTTTTTAAGGGGTTGGCAGGGAAGTTCGACGGGGCAGAGGAGCATAACCCTGAACGTTTGCTGCAGTCACATCAAACCAGTCACATTGGGCCGTTAACTTCATTCCCACAGCCCAAGGCTTTGTTCAGCCAAGCATGAAGTTTCTGTCATCAAAAACACTTTGAATGCCAGGCGCTCAAAGTTAGAGATTCTAAAAATCCTTTATTAAAACAAGCCTTAAAGTCTGTGTGAAATTTTTTTTTTTACAATATTTATTTTGGGGCGGCACGGTGGCTCAGTGGTTAGCACTATCACCTCACATCAAGAAGGTCACTGGTTTGAGTTCCGGTGTTACATTCACCAGCGATCTAGCTACTGCACAGCGATCTACACTTAAGTGCAGAGTCTTGTTAACCTGTATACGTTCCCACCATTTGGGGAATTCAAGAGGATCAGGCACCAGCAATTCAACAGCATCTGGTGCCTGCCATTCGGGGGATTCAGGAGGATCTGGCGCCCGCCATTCAGGGAATTCGGGAGGATCTGGTGCCAGACAATTCGACCCCAGCCAAATATATGCACTATAGGTGAATTGAATTAGCTCCATTGGTCATAGTGTGTGAGTGTGTGTTTGAATGAGTGTCTATGGGTGTTTACCAGTACTGTGTTGAGGCTGGAAGGGCATCCACTGCGTGAAACATATGCTGGAATAGTTGGGAGGTTCATTCCGCTGTGGCGACCTCTGAATTAAGAGATTAAGCCGAATGAATGAATAAATGAATGTTTAATTTTGCTGGTGTACATTGTTATTCTTTAGGCAAACCAAGTTAATCAGTGAAAAAAAAATGTTTTGATAATCTTCAATCACAGTCTGAGCATTTGCTTCCGCGTTTGAAGTGGCGTTACTTCTCTGTTGGTTTGTTCAGCCACAATATTCTTAATCACGTTCCTCTTATTGTTAGTTTGCTATGGAAAAATGATGTGCAAAAATTAAGCCCTGTCCCCTACTCAATATTTAGTTTCAGTTGGAAGTACATCAACATACTGAAATAAATCAAAGACAATCCTCCAAAATCATGGCACGTTTGTTGTGTTTCGTCCTTATCTTCTGAGACATATGTAGTAAGAAAAAAGGCCCACATTTGCATCTCTTACAGCAGCAAATTCTCTGCAAACCAAATGGCACACTATACACTATGCACTTAATCACTATGTACTTATGCACTTACATACTCAACAACATAGTAAATGAATTTAGCGTCATTCCAGTTGGAACACTAATGGGTTTTTACTAATTGGAAATTCAAACCGTTTTCCAGATGCCATGCTTATAATCACATTCACCATCGGGAGACGGGAGGTAGGAGAATATTGCTTTCACAATTCAAAATAAATAAAGTAATCCAAAGTCAGTACCCAATAGCTCCGCCCCTTCTGCTACTTGAGCAAAGCTGCGGCCGTTGAGTGCATGAAGTGTCCATCATTCCACACTTCATTTTTAACGACTGAATAAGTGCATCATAATAAAGTGCACTTATTATTTTTAAATAAAATAAAAATTTCAGTGTGAATGCATTACTTTCACTATTTATACTAATAGTGACCAACTCGCAAAATGCCAGGCGTAAAAAGGTCATATTTAAAGAAAACACCTCATGCTTGTTTTTTGTGTTTTGACACGCCGCGCCAAAACCTTCTCCACCAATCAGATTGCACTTTTGTTCACGTGCAAGGAGCTGCTGAAGTTACATTAAACAGCACTCGGAGGCGCTCAAGCGCAGAACTATCAATGCGAGCACAGACGGAATATGATGCTCAGAGGCACGAACGTGGAGCTGCTTATTGCACTGGTGAACAATAATCATTCCTTCATTGCTAGTGTTGGAGATGCTACTTAAACCATCCATTCTTGTTAGAATCGCCAACAACAAGTGTGTCAACTTTCTCTATTCTTCTTCTGTGGTACAAGCGGTTGTCAGAAGCTAAGCGCCACCCTGTGCGCCATCTAATGTCAAGGAGTGATTTTGCATACTCTTCTGCTCGACGCCAGAGAAAATCGCTTAGGCTTGAATCTGGAAAAACGTCTCAAAAAACGCTGACGATAAACACAAACGAAAAGCATCCCAGTGTGTATGAGCCTTAAGTCAACCAACACCTCTGAATGCAAAAAAACGTCCTTGAAGCAGATGAACTACAGTAGCAAAACACCTGGTCTTAGCTGATTCCAGGCCTGTCCTTTAGCTAGTTTTATGGCATTTCAGCTGGGAAATGCTGCCTGCTCATCTAAACACCAAACTGGGAGACCAAAACACTCAACGCTGCTTTAAAATGTATTTTCCAGAAGTGGATTAACAGAAATTAAGTGTTTTTATGTGACATCAAATGTAAGTTGCCTGAAGTACCAAATTCTAACCCCCACGGGTATAACTGTGTGCAAGTATGACCAAGCTTTAAACATGTTCGTGTACAAATTCACATCTATGTGTGTGTGTTTCCTGAGCATGCAATGTGCACTCCATCCAGGCCAGAACGTGACTGATCTGTGCTGGCAGCTCCCTCGAGCCCTAAAGACCCTGTGTGTGGAGCGTTCATTCTTCCAGTGCAGAGCAGCTGACCCCTGTCCAGCCCGCTGAATGCCATCTCTCACCCTCATTCTCTTTCGATGCCCCCTCTCACTTTTTCTCATCCTTCTCACTTCCTCTGAGGCTACTATTAAGGCCCTGCTGTTGGGAACACTGTGTGTCCATGCAAAGAGGATCAATATGCCAATCGGACTCTACAGGAGTGAACAGAAGTGGCTGCTGGGAGAATATCAGAGCTGAAGTGAAGCGTGATCGCTGTCCGTACGAGACTGAACCCGTACCTGCTGGCAAAATGCTCGATCCGGCTGTGCGTGTCCGCATGAGGCAGCCTGGGAGATGAGCAGGGCCTGTCAAAACACCAACACACACATCTGTTAGCAAAGTAGCTTGTTATGTATGAATGCTTGGGCGCAACATGTCTTTGCTGGTGTATGAACTTGGTCAGGCTGTTTGGTTTGAAGGTTTTAGAAAGGTTTCGGGTGATTTTTTTGGGTAGTGGGCTTGACAAACCACCAGTAGGACACATTTTCTCCTCTCCATGTGCACCAGACACTTTCTTATCAGCATTCCATTTTTCTGAAAATATTACTCAAGCCTTAGTGTGCATCACATAAGTGAGTGAGCTTGACAAACCATGTGGAGACACATCCTTTTTCTCCATATTCTCGGAAAAAAAAATAATAATCGAAACTAAGATTTATCATCGCAATTAGGGATGTACGATATATTGGCGGCCATATCGATATTAGCCGATAAATGGTATTTTTAATGTTAGTGTTATTGATGCAATGTCTTAGGCCGATATCTTTAAGCCGATAGATTACAACATCATACAAACTTGCCTGCCTCGTGCGTAGGCATGGGACGATAGGCATGGGTTTTCAAGGTATACTGCGGTTTGGAAAAGTCAAGGTTTTCATACAGGCAAAATTTCTGCTATACCGTTCCTGAGGTATGAGTAAGATTTTTTTTATTTCACATTGATTTTTGGTTTTTAAGAGTAAATTGGAAAGACATCTGTGTTTTTGAAACAAATGAAGACTGCAGAAGTCAATGATTTACTTGAATTACTTAGCCTGACATGTTTACTGTTCCAAAATACTTTAAATGTTTCTCAAAATAAAATATACTGTGTTCAAAGGGGAAAAAGATTTTGGTTTTTAGCCAGACATTTAAAACTAATATATTTTAGAGCAGTAAACACAATATTGTCATACCGTGAAACCGTGATTTTTTGTCCACGGTTATCATACCATCAGAATCTTAAACCGGCCCATGCCTACTCGTGCATGTGTGGGTCGAACTTGTCACAAAGCTTATCCCAGAGCATATTTTATTCCCTAAAGTCTGTCCTTTCTTTGTGTGGTATTGCTGTGCATTAATAACTCAGTAAGTAACCATATTCCTCATCACTGTAGATATATTTGATAGAGTGTCATTGTGTATTTTGGTTTAAATCACCTCAGGAAAAATATTAAATGTGTAAACATAATAGCAGCGATGCATACCTGCTAAACAACTCATTGGGTTGTTTTTAATCTAATATGATTATTTATTCTTAGCAATGTGTTGCTTGCCATGTTGATGTAAGACTGTATTCAGTTTGATTGGCATATTTATAATGATTATAATGAGTGCACGTGATGGCTATCACCGGACACACACACATAGTGATCTGACAAAGCCTTTACAGCAGCCTAAACAGCAGCAGGGGAGACGTGTGAGAGTCACTGAATCCAGCATAGGTGTTTTAAACCCTCCACCACATTCTGTCCTTATATTATGCTCTGTGTTTGTCATAAAGTCATCTGTGCTCGATGCTCAGGTGTTGTATCAATATCTGACTCCTCTTCGCAACACACAGCACCTGCAGTTAAAGTTTCAAACTCACACTGGTTTATCATAAACCAGGGGTGTCCAAACTCGGTCCTGGAGGGCCGGTGTCCTGGAGAGTTTAGCTCCAACCCTAATCAAACACACCTAAACCAGCTAATCAAGCTCTTACTAGATATACTAGAAACCTCCTGGCAGGTGTGTTGAAGCAAGTTCAAATAGACTTTAGATCCAACCATAATTACACACACACCTGAAACAGCTAATCAAGCTCTTAACTATACTGGAAACCTCCTGGCAGGTGTGTTGAAGCAAGCTGGAGATAAACTCTACAGGACCGAGATTGGACACCCCTGTCATAAATCTTTCATTGATCATTTTTCCTACAACTGACAGCAAGAACAGACATACAAGCGTTGTCTGATTGACAAACAGCACCTACATGTGTTCAAAGAATCTAAAACACCAAATGGGACAAATTTATGCTACATTTTCTAAAGTAATACTATCTTTAACTTTTCGACTTGAACTGTCAAAACACTTCTCAAAACCCTTTTTTGGACATTACATATGTGTACATACTGTATGTACACTACTGTAACACGTTTTATTCAAGAACATTTGATTTCATTTTAACTTTGTTTAAAATATTTTTATTTTGTTTGTTAAGATCCCATTTTGTTATTTAACCAATTATTTTTATACAGCAGTCAAGTTGCATGTTAATTTGCTATGCAAAGAAAAGGAAATATTGTATTTGTGGCATGCTGATTTATGTGAAATTGTGAATCTAGGTCTATATAACCACCTTGCAATTTTGAAATTATTGTTTTTTTTTTTTTTTTTTGAGTAAAAAAAAGTTTTAAAATAACATCAGTTGTTTGCTGTATAAAAATATAACATTTTGAAATATTTTTATTTATCGACTAATACATCGGTTATCGGCATCCAAATCTTAAGGGTTATCGGCCATCGATACCAGCCCCAAAAAAAATCCATATCAGTGCATCCCTTATAGCAATCATATACTGCTTGAAGACTTAAAGTGCTTCTATTATCCTCATTTTGACTAAAGTGTCTGCTAAATGAATATGTAAATGCATAATTCATATAAGACTACTAAGTAACCTAGTAAATTATCTGGTTTTAAGGATTTGTTTTTTACTGGATACCAAGTTAAAACCTGCCGAGCCTAAGATGGTTTTTCAGTCTTAACTGGTCTGTCAACCAAGCCAGGATGACCTGTTGGCTTAATTTAGAAGGGTCTTGGGTACTTTCAGATCATCAGAATGAGAAAACAGCAGACAAACCAGTTTAAACAGCTGAAGATCAATATGGTGTGGCTGGGAGACTAGCTTCATCTAGCCAAAACTATTTTAAATTAAATTAAGTTAAGTTAAGTTAAGTTAAGTTAAGTTAAGTTAAGTTAAGTTAAGTTAAGTTAAGTTAAGTTAAATTAAATTAAATTAAATTAAATTAAATTAAATTTATCAGCAAAAGAATGTTTAGATATTATTTACTAGCAAACAAGTGCAACATAAGTTGACCCAAAATGGTTTGTGGCTCTCAGCTGGTTTCCCTTTCTGTCTAGAGTAGGCTGTTTTGTTTGTTTTAGAGAGGTTTGAACATCCTCACCTAGTCCCTTATGCAAATTACATATATGCAATACAAGTTCATGCTTGGATTTTACACATAAAAAACATCATGTATGCAAAATATATTTCAAAATATTTCAAAAATGGATGTTTACATATATATTTTAATAACTGGAATTATTAAATGAGTTCATTCCTTCATTCATTCATTTCCTTTCATCTTAGTCCTTTATTTATCAGGGGTCACCACAGCGGAATGAACCGCCAACTATTTCAGCATGTTTTATGTAGCGGATGCCCTTCCAGCCGCAACCCAGTACTGGGAAACACTCATACACTCCCACACGCAACACACATACAATTCAATTAGTTAATCCGATTCACCTATAGCGCATGTCTTTGGACTGCGGGGGAAACTGGAGCACCTGGAGGAAACTCACACAACATTCTTGCTGTGAGGCAACAGTGCTAACCACTGAGCCACTGTACCACCTCTAAATATGTTCATTTATGTTTAAATAAATTAGCTACACTGTATATTTAAAAGATTTTCATATGGGGATGTCAGAAAACCAGCTTTATTCAGCAAAGACCAACAAACATTCTGGGTTATGTTTTTTAACAACATGTATCTGGTTTTAAAGATGTTGTGTAGTGATAAGTCAAATAGCTATACAGTAGCTATAGTAGCTGTTATCTGATCTTAAGAAATAGATTCTGCCATCATTTACTCACTTTATACTTGTTCCAAACCTGTTAGCCATTGACATACTGCTTTTTATTTTTTTCTTCTATGCATGTCAATGGCAACTGGTTAAAAGTAACTCATAAAAGTTTGGAACCACTTGAGGGTGAGTAAATGAAACATGCATTTTGGGTGAACTGTCCCTTTAAGCTGACTTTCCACAACAGACAAGTTGGTATTTAGCTAGTTTTACCAGGCAGTCTCCAGGCCTGACCCACTGAAATTTGACATAAACCTTTTTAAAAGCAGCCATCAAAACCAGCCTAAGACCATCAGACCACCACAGGCTTGTTTAAGATGTTAAGAATCACCAAGGAAGTAAAGTTATATATGAGTGCACTGTGTTCAGTCCCAAGGCACTTCACTTATGACCCTTCAAAAGAGCACAACGGTGCTACAGTGTGATTCTCATCAGCGGAGACAGAAAGTCAAACTCACGTCTCGGAGCTCTCCACCTCCAGTACTGATTGAACAGGCAGGTATCCCCTCTGAGGATGTTTACTAAAATACTGCTTCGAGCGGAACTTGTTCTTCAACGTCTTCGCGAAGTCCCGCATCTTCTCACCTGAGGTCGTCTGGAATGATTCAGAAAGAGAGACGAAAGAAGAAAGAGAAAAATGAGTAAGTATGAGCGACTGAGACAAAACTCATCCTCCACATAACATTCCTCCAACAGCACAGAACATTTGTCTTCCTCCAATCTCCATCTATCATCTCTTGAGGAGCTGCACAAAGCCGCTGTGTAATAAAGACACCCACCTATAAAGCTCAGACTGGAGCATGGGAAAACCATTAAGCAAATGGCCCTGTGTTGTATTTCACTGCATGAGATCAATTCAGTTCAATTCATATTTATTTTGCCTAGTGCCTTAGTGATTGAATTAGAAGCCTTCGAGCAAGCGCAAAAGCTGCCAGTTGGCAAGGAAGAAGCCGTGTTTGTACCGGGGTGTAGTACTCCATGATGGGATAGTGTAGTTTCTTGCCCTTGGTAGTCCGGCCCGTCAGAAAACACGTCTGGCAGATGTCCACGTTGAATTGTTTTAGACTTCGGTATCTGAAACGGTGATGAGACAGAGACACAATTTACATACAGATATAGATGTGTTAATGTTAGAATGGTTGACTATAACAGTTTACAACTAACATGGTGGATGGTAATGGGTTTACCATTAAATCAAAGTGCTTTCTGTTGAATTATATTGACAAAAAAAAATCCACAAAGTGTATAAAAACAGTATTATTACTATACACTGCCACTCAAAGATTAAAAGTGCTGTATGTACGTTTTAACTCTTCTAAAGCATAAAAATACCATAATATGTTTGCAGGTACTTAAGAAACATGCTAAGTGAACATGTTTATCTGAAAAGCAATGCTGAAGTCAGTTATTCTGCTTTGAAAAGGAGCGCTAAGTGCCGGAATGTGTGTCTTTGTTTTATTATAACACTAGACAAAACAATATATATTCAAAAGACACACAGAGAAACATTCATTTATTCATTCATTTTCTTTTCAGCTTAGTCCCTTTATTAATCTGGGGTCGCCACAGCGGAATGAACCGCCAACTTATCCAGCATATTTTTTTACGCAGCGGATGCTCTTCCAGCCGCAACCCATCTCTGGGAAACATCCATACACACTCATTCACTAACATTAACTTGTTTTATTTATAAATAATGCACTGTTGCTTTAAATGGCATCACAAAGCGGAAGTGACATCATATGGGCCTTTTACCTAATAATAATAAAAAATAAAATAATAATAATTCATAATAATAATATATTTTTTTACTTCAACTGTATATATAACAAGCGCCATGGTGGAGTAGTGAGTAGCACATTCGCCTTACAGCAAGAAGGCCGTTGGTTCGAGCCCTGGCTGGGTCAGTTGGCATTTCTGTGTGGAGTCTGCATGTTCTCCCCGTGGTCGCGTGGGTTTCCTCCGGGTGCTCCGGTTTCCCCCACAAGTCCAAAGACATGTGGTATAGGTGAATTAGGTAAGCTAAATTGTCCGTAGTGTATGAGTGTGAATGATTGTGTATGGATGTTTCCCAGAGATGGGTTGCAGCTGGAAGGGCATCCGCTGCGTAAAAACATATGCTGGTTAAGTTGACAGTTCATTCCGCTGTGGCGACCCCAGATTAATAAAGGGACTAAGCCGACAAGAAAATGAATGAATGAATGTATATATAACCCACAATACAATACTTCCCCTTCAGAAATCTACTTTTATTATATGGAAACATCTGATGAGCTATAAAGAACATATTTTAATCATGTATCTCACCTGAAGCCCTTGATAGGGCACTGTTTACAGATGTAGCAGCGGGCCTGGTGTTTAGCCGTTTCAGCCACAGTAACGCGATGCAGTACTGGAAGCCACACCACCGACTGAGGCTCCAGACTCATCCACTCCAAGAAGTGAGACAACTCGATCGCTGACTTTCCGGAAACCTCGAGAAAACACACATGAGAAAGACAGTCAGCAACAGTTAGCACCATATTGTTCATTGTGCATGCCTAATTAAGCACCACAACAACTGGCATATCCGTCCATTGAATGAACTTTCTCGATCCGTAGGGAATCGCGGAAACAATCGCAAAGAAGATGGACCTTGTTACAGCGACATGATGGAAAACGGATGACAGGCTATAACCCTAATAAAAGAGGATGAGATAAAAGTCTGGAACGTGCTAAATTCTCATTAAATACGCATCGGAGATACATTAAAGGGTTGATTTCCCTTGGGCGCATTCTGAGGCTCGGGCAAAGCTTTATAATTAACATGAGCATCTCTAGTTTGGCCCTCGGTAGTCGCTGGAGTGTGTCGTCTCCTGAGAGGGCATGGCTGTGTACAGTATGTGTGCGTCTGTGTGTGTGTGTTTTAAGCAGCGTTTGTAGTCTGGGACTCAGACCAAAGTCTGCAGTGTGCTGGAGTCGAGCTGAACACTCCAGAAGTTTCACTGAAACAACAAAAGGAGATCTTCTAAACAGCCCACACCACTGGGAGAGCCGAGGGGGCTCTCTTGAGATGCTTCATAACTTCAAACAAAGTGAATCAGTCTTTTCATCTAGACACACGCTGGCCAGCTGAGCCGCATCATTGTCAGTCTGTCAGGATTAATGAAGCAAAAATTGGTGGAATTGGAAAGCACTGATTGGCAGCGCGGTGGCATTTCAGCCATTAATAAAAAAAAAAAAAATCTAATCATGTGTGTCTGAATTTGTGGATATGCTCTTGAATGGAACGGGATTTAATTAAGGGGTGACACATATGAGAATAAAAGCATTAAGGCCATTTTGCAGGAAACCTGAGGCCTACACCGGTTTCGTAATTAGGCTGTCGGTGAAATGAAATGCTGAAAGGTTACGTTCCATTGAGACGCACATCCATTTTTTGAATTACAGCCTCGTAAGAGTAATGAGAGATAAGATGATGCCACCTGGTATACCTTTTTAATCATTCCTTAGTGTGAATTATTGAGTCTAAAACATACTCGACATTAAGTATGTTAAAGCAAACTCATTCTAAAGACTATTTAACATGCAGAGTTGTGCTTTGACACAATTCATATGGCTAATTGTAAGTCATTTTACCTACTATTAAAATGCATTAAGAACAAATAAATTGTCTTTTTTTCAGGTTAATATACACTACCCTGTTACTTTATTAGGTATACCTTACTAGTTCGGAGATGGACGCCCTTTGTCTTCAGAACTGCCTTAATCCTTGAAGGCACAGATTCAACAAAGGAACTGGAAATATTCCTCAGATATTTTGGTCCATGTTGACATGATAGCATCACACAGTTGCTGCAGATTTGTCAGCTGCACATTCATGATGTGAATCGTTCGTTCCACCACATACCAAAGGTGCTCTATTGGATTGTGATCTGGTGACTGTGGAGGCCATTTGAGTACAGCGAACTCATGAACTCATGTTCAAGAAACCAGTCTAAGATGATTCACGCTTTATGACATGGCGCGTTATCCTGCTGGAAGTAGCCATCAGAAGATGGGTATACTGTGGTCATAAAGGCATGGACATGGTCAGCAACAATACTCAGGTAGGCTGTGGCATTGACACAATGCTCCATTGGTGTTAATGGGCCCGAAGTGTGCCAAGGAACACCATAACTCCACCACCACCAGCCTGAACCGTTAAAACAATGCAATCCATGCTTTCATGTTGTTGATGGCAAATTCTGACCCTACCATCCAAATGTTGCAGCAGAAATCGAAACTCATCAGACCAGGCAAAGTTTTTCCAATCTTCTATTGTCCAATTTTGGTGAGTCTGTGTGAACTGTAGCCTCAGTTTCCTGTTCTTAACTGACAGCAGTGGCACCCGGTGTGGTCTTCTGCTGCTGTAGCCCATCTACCTCAAGGTGGGAAGTGTTGTGCATTCAGAAATGCTCTTCTTATACCTCGGTTGTAACGAGTGGTTATTTGAGTTGCTGTTGCCTTTCTATCAGCTTAAATCAGTTTGACCATTCTTCTCTGACCTATAGCATCAACATCATTGTTTGTTTGTTTATTTATTTATTTATAAATTTATGTATTCATTTATTTAAATAGAAACTGTTATTTAAATACTACGCTAGATTACAAACATTATTATTCTTCTTTACTGTATTATTTAAGAAAGAATTACAAGCTTGGTAGGACTTTTTTCAAGAACAATAAACTACATTTCTTTTTGAGCAGCATTGTAAGTGGAAGGGAAGTTTTGTTTTTTGGAAGGGAATGATTGGGGTTATCTACCCCATATTAAATATAACTTGTTAGTACAAATATATGTTTATATTAATTTTATTATTTTTATTAATCTTATATAAACTTTCATTGTAATAATTATATAATAATAATAATTTGATAAAGGAGGGACATACATTCATATATTTATACAATGTGTTTAGAGAGCGTTTTAGAATGTTAACAGTATTCACAATACTAACTGCCAATAGAAAACTATTTTAAAAAGGTCCCTCTTACTGCAAAATACAGTTTCAGTGTGCTCAGGGTCTTACTGTCACTATTCCAGAATGCTAAGGATATTAGGAATAAAAGGACATCATACTTTTCATATCCCAGTTATACATGACTGATTTCAGATACTGATTTCACCAAAACTTTATCTGTATCTCTGAGCTTTTATCAAAACACCGTGACCAATCCTTTGAGGAAATGTTTAAAAATAGCCACAGTTTTTTGCTTTTCTGTTTACTGCCGTTAATGACACTTAAGTAACACACTTCACTTTTAACAGCACAGAAGGTACCTCTATTGTCCCCTTGAGGACGTAAGTTTGATGCAAGCGCAGTAAAGCGAAATCCACGTTTAATAAGTACAACACGACAACCAAGCATTTGCGTGGGGAACGTTTTCGGTCAGTGACTCACTAAAACCCAATGGAATAAAGTAACAGAACAGCTCTTTAATCTCTGTGCGTTCCAGCCCAAAAGCCCAGGAGAAGCAGAGCCCAGTTAGAGAGAGAGCGAGGCCAAGAGAGAGAAACGTGACAGGCAATAAAAGTGAGAAAGGAAAGTGAGAAAGTATGCCTCTGGTACAAATGTTTAAGAAGATTTGCTCATCACAGAGAGAGTGTAGAGGGATGCCTTTCATCATATCAACAGAAAGTATATCAGAGGAAAAGAGAGAAAATGAAAGAGGGAATCGAGTTAGAAGAGATGAACGATCGACCAGCCAGAAATAGTAATCGGCTGGTTATTGCACCAAATGCAAGATTGGCAACTGGCGAAAGTTTTATTTTTTTTATTATTCAGCCGTTTTCTATCCCAGACTTGCATACAAAATACACTGCAATGACTTTATAGTACAAAGTGTGTAAATGGAGGGATAACAGAGGCCAGAAATGCTACAGTATAGACCAGCGGTTCTCAAATTGTGGTACGTGTACCAGTAGTGGTGCGCAGGCTTACTTCTAGTGGTACGCGGAGGAATCACTGAATAATTATGAACACACTTTTAACCCTTTGATGTGTACGATTACACAGATGTGATCAGTAATTTTATTAGGCTAAACCTTTTATTTTTTATTTTCAATTTTCTATTGTTTGTTATGTATTGTTTCATTTGATGTCTACATTTCTTTTTGAGCAGCATTGTAAGTGCAACAAAAAGGTGAGTGCAAAAAAAAGGAAG
>CAIGQQ010038995.1:816173-826524 GCA_903798035.1 Danio albolineatus
TTTTAAAAATATATATATAAATAGATATAAATATTTTTTTTTTTTTTTGGAAGGGGATGTAGTAAGGGATGTAGGGGATGTTAAGAGAAATATATGTTGATATTAATTTGATTATTTCATTGTAATAATTATATAATAATATATAATAATAATTTGATAAAGGAGGGACACACATTCACATATGTATACAATGTGTTTAGAGAGCGCTTTAACAGATTTGTAACAGTTGTTGGGGGTGTATCCCATATTTTTATATATCAATGTTGACAGGTATAGTTTAATCACTTGATTTTCTGACACATAAAGCCTAGTTTAATGCACAGTAAGTAGATCTAATTTCTAATTTTTCTGTTCAAACTATTTAGAATGTTTAAAGTGGCTGATAAATAATAATAATAATAATAATAATAATAATAATAATAATAATAATAATAATAATAATAATAATAATAATAATAATAAATATTCATAATATTAAGAATTAATCTGCAACGTTCTTGAACTGCGCAGGCCTGTAGCTGCTTAATGACGCCTACTATGCTACTGTATGTTAATTCTGGTCATTATGGTGGTACTTGGAGAGACAATTTTTTTCTGAGGAGGTACTTGGTGAAACCAGTTTGAGGACCACTGCTATAGACCATTTCAATGAGGCGATGTCACTGGCCTGTTTGTTGTCAAACTATTTTGTAACTGTAACAGAAGGCGATTCAATAATATCTTAAAGTTAAAACAGCTATCATAATAATATTTATCAATATGTGGACATTTTTGGATTCTTGGAAGCTATGGAAATTAAAAATGTAATACAGGAAATAGTTTAGGACCATTGTTATTGTTTACATCCCTCAAAATGGTCTATAGACAGCATAGGTGTACACAAGATATGCTGCTTTAGCTGCATTTATTATTGACTTTTGTAATTTCATACTTCCACAATTTCATGGTGTTAAACATTAAATTGAATGATGTTACTGATAATATATTTGTGTTTGGACAGCTTTTGTTATCGCTCACGTTTAGAGAATCACTTGGGAGTTTTATATCTTTTAAAAAATGAGCAAGACATGTTAATTTCATTCGGTGTTTCTCCTACCATTATATTAGGGAGAGCTCCACACCCTGTAGTTCTGGTGGAAGTATGAATCCTGCTTTCAGGGGCAGTACTGTGCTTCACGTACAGTGTGTGACCCGTGTCATGTGACATTATACAGCAATGCACATTCAGCCAAAGCCTGTTTGAAATTGTGTTTTATCAATCGCTAAATTTGTTCGCACAGAATGCGTTTTTTCATTGCAATGTGGTACTGTTCCATTGTGTTTTTGAGTGAACATGTAGTCTGTTAGTGTTAAGCTGGTTGGCAAAGTAGTCAAGGCACACATAATCTATTGCATCAGTGTTAAGCCATTCAGTAAGGTAGCCCATGCCCGCACAGATAAATTGGCTCCATGATCATGGCTCCATAAATGTGTTTTCATTTATCCTGTTTGAATCGTCAAATATTTTTGTATGTTGTTCACAAAAACTCACATCAAATGAAATAAATAAACATATTTAAACTATCGAAAACTAATATATTACATAATTTGGCACATTCAGTTAAAGTCTGTTGGAATTGGGCAATGTGTTTTATCAATTGCTAAATTTATTCACAGAGAATTTGTTTTTCCATTGTGCTACTTTTCCATTGTGTTTTTGAGGGGAAATGAAGTCTGTTAGTGTTAAGCTGGTTGGCAAAGTAGCCAAGGCACACATTACATTCGTGTTAAGGCATTTGGTAAGGTAGCCCAGGCACGCATAGATAAATTGGCTCCATGATCATGGCTCTAAAATGTGTGTATTTCATTTATCTTGTTTTAATCATCACTGTTTTTTTGTTTTTTTATATGTTATGTTCACAAAAACTGACATCCAATGAAATAAATGTATTAATTTTAACTAATGTAAACTAATACATTGCATAATCTGGCACGTTCAGCCAGAGCCTGTTTGAACTAGGCTATGTGTTTTATCACACGCTAAATTCATTCACATGGAATGTTTTTTCCATTCCAGTGTGCTACTTTTCCATTGTGTTTTTGAGGGAACATGAAGTCTGTTAGTATTAAGCTGGTTGGCAAATTAGCCAAGGCACACATCACAGTCTTTTACATTCGTGTTAAGCCATTCGGCAAGGTAGCCCAGGCATACATAGATAAATTGGCTTCATGATCATGGTTTCAAAAATGCATGCATTTCATATCTCCCGTTTGAATCGTCATGTTTTTGGTACATTATGTTCACAAAAACTGACATCAAATGAAATAAATGTACATATAAAAACTAATGAAAACTAATACCTTACATAATTTGGCACATTCAGCTAAAGCTTGTTTGAACTAGGCTATGTGTTTTATCAATCGAAAATTTTATCACACAGAATTTGTTTTTCCATTCGAATGTGCTACTTTTCCATTGTTTTTCAATGTTAACGTGCTTGACAGATTTGCATGACCATTACAGTTGTGTCTTTTAAAGTGATTACAATGAAATGGTTTGCGCTCAATGTTTGCGAAGCGTGAAATGCTGGAAGAAACTCGGGGTGGTTTTATTAAAGTATCTATAAGTAAGAGGAACCCATTGGCTTCAGAAAAGTTCAGATGGTAATTTTTGTTTAGATTATTTCCACGCAGAATATAAAGTTCCTGCCCAGCTGCTTTTTTTTTTACAGCAATAAACAATCAAATGCTGCAATTTCGGCATTATTCCTATATAAGCACAGAGAGTGAATAAAAGTTTTATTCAGTTTACTGTTTTTGTTTTGTATGCTTTATGCATCATCATTTGACCAAGCTAAAGTCCAATCATTTTGTTTTTCTTTAAATATTAAAATGATACTTTATCTAAACATGATTAAAACAGGCTAATTTGCTTATTTTACAAGAAAAAACATCTGTAATCAACCATAAAAAAACAAGTTTGGTGTATCACTACTGGTTTACTCTTATTCTGCAAGAGATAAGTTAAGTCTTACCATGCGAAAGCAGCTGCGGACACTGGGCTCCACATTGCTCCCTCCAAATGCCGCCACCTCCCCGAGCTGCCGTGGGACCTGAATGGCCTCGTGCAGTAACAGACTGAGATGTTTCTGATCTGTCAGGCCGCCTGGACCACACACCTGTCGGAAAAGGTCTACAATAGACAAGCAGAAGTTCTGGTTCAACAAAAGAAGTCTCTTGGGAAAAGAAGCTCTGCAATAGTGTGCAGAAATCTGGAGGTGGGCAAACTGAGAATGTGAGACTTAAATGTCGTTAGGTTACAGGGGCGTGAGGCGAGATGGCTCACACTTTAATGTTTGAGGTGTTGGGATAATAAAGAAAAGAAAAGAAAAAGAACAAAAGAGAAAAACTAAATATACACAAATATTATTATGTATATACTGTAGATACATAGTTTTCTGCTCTTTGTAGTTAGTTAACTAAAGCAAAAAATGTTTTAAATGAATAAATGGCAAAAAACAAAACGAACAAATACTAAGTTGATGTATTGATGTACAGCTGAACACAGGCTGATATAGATCCTCTGAAATCGGTTTTCAACCACATCATCAACTTACAATGCAGGTCACATTAGCAGTCAATGAGCTTGCTACACATGCAGTAGTATGTGAAATTAGTGCTAAACTGTTCGGAAAGGTAGCCACTAGTGTTAGGTCTTTCAGCAAGGTAGCCTAGGCACACATAATCTAGTTCACTTGAGTTAAAGAGCCCCTATTATACATTAAAAAGGGTCATATTTTGGTTTTGGGGGTCTCCAACAGCAGGCTAATATGCATGCATGGTCGAAAAACACTTTCATTGTCTTATAATTTGCATTTGTTTTTACCTAATTATCCCAGCGACTCCTATATGAATCGTTCAGCGATTCATTTGTTCCAAAACCCCTCCTCAGCGCGATGCTAAACTGCACTGATTGGACCGATGACTCAGTCTGTTGAGCGAGAGAATACCCACCACGGCTTATCAATATTAAAGTAGTCATAGTGTGTGCTTAAGCATATCTGCCAACACTCGTTTTTTCCAGGAGTCGCCCGTATTTCACACACCTCACCTCCGAAACTAACCCCCCGGTCTCCCAACATATTGCTCTATTCTTAACTATAAGTAAAAACAGAGACACAAATTCAGTATTAGTGCACACAGCAGCAAAAGCTGAACCATTATGAAACAGGACCGCCACATGTGTGTAGGAGAGCTGATGTAGCCATAGCAACAACAAACAGCAGTGAAACGCAAGCTCACAAGCGCATTTTAATCCGTGAACAAAGTGGCACGCGTCGCGTTTACAACGTGCTTTTAGACGCGATATGAGAATACAAGTTAACCAGATACACTACAAGCGGTTACAAGTTACAAAACACAATTAAATGCATCATTTACAAGCTAGAGAAAACAAAGAGGCAACCGTTTTAATCGCACTTACTCAACACTTGTTGGATAGCAGGCCAGATTCACCGTCAGGCCACCGGGAAATGTCCCGGTGCTCCCTATGGCTAGTCCGCCCCTGCATACATCAATCGTCTTTTCTGATCCTTCCTTTAACAAACGGTCGACGAATCCTCCGTTGTAAGTGTGTAGATTTCAGAAGCACTCCTCAGAGGGAACACAGCACAAGGCTGGGCTATAATGCTGAGGCATTTTTGCAAAAATAAACCTCAACCACTGACTCTTCACAGTCTCATCTCTGGTTCGTCTGCACACTTCCAATGTCCAGCCGAGCACAGTGCTCTTCTCTGTGTTGCCAGATGTAGCTGACTGATTCCAGTCCAAACCCTATCCAAAAGGTTTTTAACTGCACAATCAAATTCAAAAGCGCCCAATCTGGCAACGTTTGCTCGCCGCTGTTGTTTGCGGGCGGGGTTGGGGGTTTCGAATCTTCCCTGGTCTGCACGCGCACAAATGGGCGGGGCTTATGTTTCGCATTCACGTCATGCCGAAACGGCTTAAGACTCGTAAGCACTGCGATTCGTTTGAGGAACGATGAGTCGAATCTTTTATGGATGAATCAATAGTTTTAAACACTGTGCATTTTCAGATTTAAGACTTAGCTGGACACTTCACTTCACTTAGAGCTGTGTTACACACTGCATGCAAGCTCATTTTCAAAAACCCATAATAGGGGCTCTTTAAGTTAGTCAGAAAATTAGCCAAGGCACATATAGTCTAGTAAACTATTACCCCCTATGATGTTAAGTCATTTGCCAGGAACATACAATTCAGTATGTTAGAGTTAAGCTGGTTGGCAAAGTAGCCAACGCACACTTAGTCTTGTCCATTAGTGTTAATACATTTAAAAAGGTAGCCCAGGCACGTATAGATAGTGAAATGGCTCCATGATCATGACTCCAAAAACATGTGTACTTCATTCATCCTATCTTAATTCTCTCACGTTTGTTTTTGTTTTTTGTATGTTATGTTTGCAAAAACTGAGATCAAATTAAATAAATGTACATATTTACACTAAAAAAACTTTATCAGAAATAATAAAAACTACAAAGGCACATAATAAAAAGTTGTTAGCTAAAAATAAATGAAAACTGAGAACACATGATAAATCTAAGTTAATAATTAATATAAAAATACATCATCTCATCTAGTTTAAAAACTCTTTACCTTTTATTCCTCCCACTGAAAATAAAACTATTTACAAAATGTTTGGCAGAGTAGAGTGTTGTGAGATGAATTGGCCTGCTTGATGCCAGCACTGATGTAAATGTGGACAAAAGGCTAACATTAGCTGAGAGAAGAGCTCAAACAGTGTGTGTCATGAATCCAGCCATCATGAGCTGAATGATCCTGACAGGAGTGAGAATATTCTCCGCAGTGCCAGTAAAAATAGCACCATCTAAAGTGGCTGGCACACGCAGACCTCCCTGCTGAGCGGGCAAACACACACATATACACACACATAATCACACCCACATGTAAACCACCCTCATGCACAAGGACAGATTATACGAGCCGGTCGATCAGGGCCAGGGTCCTGGGGCCTCAAGCCGAAACGTGGCCCCACACCCAGAAACACCAACTGCAGATGTACAATTGATATGGACAGATGAACAACACTTTGTGCCAGCGGCTGTTGGCATGATTTGAAATAAACAAAGAAATGAAAGATGTTATCTGGCCGCTTCTCAGCACTAACAGAAGCCTTCTTGCAACTTTAATAGTGTTTACTATTAGTCAGAAAGTATGGGTGTTTATTTTTGCATCATTATTGCATTTTGATTGTTTTAAGATCTAATCTTATTTATAAAGTTTGATGGGTGGAAAGTTCAATTCTAGTTAGAACATTTAGTTTAAACTAGAAGCTGGTTTTTAGTTTCATTCATTCATTTTCTTGTCGGCTTAGTCCTTTTATTAATCTGGGGTAGCCACAACGGAATGAACTGCCAATTTATCCAGCATCTGTTTTTCGCAGCGGATGCCCTTCCAGCCGCAACCCATCTCAGGGAAACATCCATACATTCTCATTCACACACATACACTACGGACAATTTAGCTTACCCAATTCACCTATACCGCATATCTTTGGACTTGTGGGGGAAACCGGAACACCCGGAGGAAACCCACGCAACCACGGGGATAACATGCAAACTCCACACAGAAATGCCAACTGACCCAGCCGAGGCTCGAACCAGCAACCTTCTTGCTGTAAGGCGAACGTGCTACTCACTACGCCACCGTGGCGTCCAATTGGTTTTTAGTTTGGTCAAGCAAATACACTTAAGTATACTGTATTATGGACTCAATAAGTTGTATGTATTATTCTTTCATTCATTTTCTTTTCGGCTTAGTCCCTTTATTAATCTGGGGTCACTACAGCGGAATGAACCGCCAACTTATGCATATGTTTTATGCAGCTAAGCCCTTCCAGCTGCAATCCATCACTGCGAAACATCCATATACACACATACACTACGGACAATTTAGCTTAGCCACCTGAACATGGGGAGAACATGCAAACTCCACACAGAAATGCCAACTGATCCAACCGAGACTCAAACCAGCAACCTTCTTGCTGTGAGGCGATTGTGCTACCCACTGCGCCACCGTGATACATATGTATGTATTATATTAAGTATTATAATATAGCAGTAGGTAGTGCTGTTGCCTCACAGCAAGAAGGTCGCTAGTTCGAGCCTCGGCTGGGTCAGTTGGCATTTCTGTGTGGAGTTTGCATGTTCTCCCCATGTTTGCGTGGGTTTTCTTCGGTTGCTCCGGTTTCCCCCACATTCCAAAGATATGCAGTACAGGTGAATTGGGTAAGCTGAATTGTCCGTAGTGTATGAGTGTGAATGAGAATGAATGGATGTTTCCCAGAGATGGGTTGCGGCTGGAAGGGCATCCGCTGCGTGAAACAGATGCTGGATAAGTTGGCGGTTCATTCCGCTGTGACGACCCCGAATTAATAAAGGGACTAAGCCGACAAGAAAATGAATGAATACATGATTAATATATAAAGTGTGATAGTATACTAGGCTTGCATGTGTGTATACTCTCAACTAACCCACACAGCAAAAATTCCAGTGTTTTTTGGTGTTGTTCAGTGTTAAAACCAGAGTACATTTTAATCCACGAGTGTGAAGGAGCGTATATTTAAGAGGTTTTTTTTCCGTGTTAAACTTTTAACCCAATATGCAGTGTATTTCCCAATAGTGATGGGAAGTCCAGCTTTTTTACTCAGCCGGTTGTTTCGGACAAACAGTGATCAAACCAGTATGTTTTACTTCAACTTGAAACATGTCTTGTTGCATTTCAAAATGCAGAGTTGAATGTATTGAAATTATTTCTGTAAAGATTAATGAACATTTAATAAATCAAAACTATTTTCAACATATTTGATGATTGTTATGTCACACACACCAATTGATAATATAGGGGAAAAAAGGTAATATATTGAACACTTTGAAGGGTAACACACACTCCAGTTTGATGTAAGAATTAACTCTAACTGTGTTAAAATGAACTCTGAGAGTAATGTACAAATCTCACACTTTAGAAAGTGTTATTTCAACTCCAAAATGAAGGGAGTCATATGTACACCCAAGGAGTGTTAAGTTAAACTCAAATTGAGTTAAATGTACTTAGATTTTTTTTTGCTGTGCAGCAGGCACAGGATGTCAACATGACATCAGATTATTGCTGTACCCCAATGTCGTGGAGATGTTGCACTTTGTTTGGAAATGAAAATTCGGTTGACGTCAGAACCCAATGTCAAGCCGACGCCAATGTCCAACCTAAAATCAACCAAATATCAACATCTAATGATGTTACAGCTCTACGTTGTGTGGACGTTATCACCATGACTTCTATCAGACGTTGGATTTTGGTTACCATAGCTGACGAATAAATGTCAGTATTTGACGTCAATATGACGCTGGTCACGTGTAGACGGCGCGGAGAGTCTCAGGACAGCAGAGAGCTGGTTGGAGCAAGTGTTTACAAGTGTGGATTCACGTGAAGAAGCTGATTTGTGTTTACCTTATAATTAAAGTTGTTGCACGTCCGCCGGCTCCTCCCACTGAATGAGCACGTTTGAGCTAGGTGTACATTAATGTAGCTTTCAGAAAAAACAAAACCCTCGTGAAGAAACTGGACACAGAGGAACATAAAAACCCACTGCCAACTAGCATTTCAGAAGTGTAAAGACAAAAACAGCGCGCAGAAGTATATCAATTCAAGGCTATGCACAAGGCAAATGCCGTGGTTCATGCTGATCACTCGATGCGAATGTATAAATCAGTCTTTAAAGTCTGACGTTGATTCAATCTTCTGCGGCCACTTTGCAGCCACATGATTTCTGGTCAATTAAGATGATGAACCCATTCTTGAACCTTTCTTCGCACTAATATAACGATGATTGTAAGCCACGCCTTGAGACGGCATATTTTCCATTACATTCAAATGATTATTTACATTAAAATATTTGTTTACTGAAGATGCCAGAAATACAGTTTAAAATATCATTTACAAGGTTTGCAAGAGTTATTTTATTTAGAAGAGAGACTGCTTATTTTCTACTTTTAATATGAAAAGCATTGAAAATTATTTATTTTGTATCCAAAAGTCCAAGTTGCTGTGTTAAAATAAGTTATTTCTTAGTAAAAGTTATTTCTAAAATAAAGTTATTTCTTAGAAAATAAAAGTTTCATAAAATCAAGTAATGCACCCTTCATTCAGAAATCTCTTACTTGTAATATTTGAGCATATTTACTGTACAAAACTTGTCAGCGAACTATGAAGGCAAAAAACAAATGTATATAAAAATAAAATAATCGTTCATTAATCATAATCGAGTTAAAATGTTTAATCAATCGGGATTTAGATTTTAGGCCAAATCGCTTAGTCCTAACTGGTAAAACAAAATAATCCTGACTAATTAGTTAGTGTTTACTTTCTTTACTTAACTAATGATCACCTTTTATGCAAGGCTGATGTGCTCTTTAATATAGAAATGACATAATAACTAGTAAGTTACATTTTAAGCAAAGTTGGCATATTCTGTGTTTTGAATCATGGATGAGCACCTCTGCTTTAAATCTGATGCTTTCTGTGCTTGGCTCTTATATACTGTGTCCTGTTTTGTGCCTGCCCTGTCAAATTACCCACTAACCCACTCTCTCCCAACAGCAGATAAAATTTTAGGCCACAGATGAAATTTTAAAGCATTACAGAAAACTGAAAGGAAACCCCCTTGAGAGAACGACTCCGGCACTGAACTGTGACAGAAGCTTTACTTACTTTTTCTGAACTACAGATTTTTGAAAACAAGACAAAGAGGTGGTGTCTGGCTCAGGTTTTGCTGACATTGTGGCTAAAAGTGCTGAAAAATCACCTACACTAACACTCATCTATACTAGACTGAGAGATGGCTCAGCGATTCAAATCATTTGGCCTGAGTGAGTCTCCAGTTATTGATTCATTTATTTAAACGATCTGGTCAGAATGAGTGTCCAGTAAAGGACTCACTGATTCAAATGATCGATTCAGAGTATTCAGTAAATGACTCACTGATTCAAATGATCGAATCAGAGTGAGTCTTCAGTAAAGTACTCACTGATTCAAATGATCGATTCAGAGTGAGTCTTCAGTAAGGAACCCACTGATTCAAATGATCGATTCAGAGTAAGTCTTCAGTAAGGGACTCACTGATTTAAATGATCGATTCAGAATGAGTCTTCAGTAAGGGACTCACTGATTCAAAAAATCAATTCACAGTGAGTCTTCAGTAAAGGACTTACTGATTCAAATGATTGATTCACAGTGAGTCTTCAGTAAGGGACTCACTGATTCAAATGACAGATTCAGA
>CAIGQQ010038995.1:826534-856859 GCA_903798035.1 Danio albolineatus
ATTGATCGATTCAGAGTGAGTCTTCAGTAAGGGACTCACTGATTCAAAAGATCGATTCAGAGTGAGTATTCAGTAAGGGACTCACTGATTCAAATTATCGATTCAGAGTGAGACTTCAATAAGGGACTCGCTGATTCAGAGTGAGTCTTCAGTAAGAGACTCACTGATTCAAATGATCGATTCAGAGTGAGTCTTCAGTAAGGGACTCACTGATTCAAATGACAGATTCAGAGTGAGTCTTCAGTAAGGGACTCACTGAATCAAATGATCTGGTCAGAGTGTCCAGTTAACTACTTTTTCAAATTATCTGGTCGGAGCGAGTCTCCAGTTAGTGACTCACTGAATCAAATTATCTGGTCGGAGCGAGTGTCCAGTTAACTACATTCTGATTCAAATGATCCAGTCAGAGCAAGTCTACAGGTAATGACTCATTGATTCAAATGATCAGGTCAGACTGAGTATCCAGTTAACTAATCACTGATTCAAATGATCTTGTCAGAGCAAGTCTCCAGTTAGTGACTCATTGATTCATAACATCACATAACATAACATTTAACCTCATAAATCATCTGGTTTCTTAAACATGACAATGAGTTCACTGCACTCAAATGGCCTCCACAGTCACCAGAACTCAATCCAATAGAGCATCTTTGGGATGTGGTAGAACAGGAAATTCACATCATGTATGTGCAGCTGACAAATCTGCAGCCACTACGTGATGCTATCATGTCAATATGGACCAAAATCTCTGAGGAATTTTCCAGTACCTTGCTGAATCTATGCCATGAAGCACTAAGGCAGTTCTGAAAGCAAAAAGGGGATCTAACTTGATACTGATAAGGTGTACCTAATAAAGTGGCTGGTCAGTGTATTTACTTGTTTATTTCCTCTTATTTTACACATCAGCTCAATGTCTCACAATTATGTCCATTTACTGTACATGTTCTGTCTTATGAGGGTGCGACTGGGGTGGAGGGTGCTTAGAAAAGAATTTTACATGTATATTGAAATGATTCTGTAAATTGCTGATGTGAAAATAATCAATATATTGATAAAAAGAAACATTCAGTTGTGAAAACAAAGGACAGAGAACAGAGTTCAGAGACAGATTGTACAGGAAAAGATCAAGATTATGTGACATTGCCCTCTACTCACATTTATACTTCTCCTGGATGTCTGCATTGCATAGAATAACCAGGCCCATCTTGAAGGACAGCACTCGCATCTTACCATTACGACCACTAAAAAAAGAAACACAAACACATTCAAAAATGCACATGCTTCTGTCAGATAACACACAACTGTATAGTAGGTAAAACAGCACCAGACAAAACTGAAAGGCTCAATACACCTCCATGAATGTATCCGGAAGCAGCTGCCTCGCTTCACTACTACACTTAATAACAAGCTACCACGGATATCTGGTCAACATATTAAGTTCCAGAGGAGTAACTTTCTCCAAGCCATTGGAATCCATAATGAGGACGCTGCCAGAGGCTGGTACTGCCAGGCGAGCGAAATACAGTGATGCAGCAAGTATTTATACACAGCGAATTTTTTGATATTTATATAGCAGCGCACTTCTGTTAACAGGAAAATACATTTGACATTCATTGCCGCTGATAGGCCTGTCAGAGAAGACTAAAACTGGGGTCAGGAAGAATTCGAGATCAAGATCTCAGCAGCAAATCTAAACAGATTGCTGTACAGATCCCACAATATACCAGAGAACTGATCAAACACGAGCAGATTGAGCTTTTTTTTTTTTTTGCTTTGCATAACAAGAAATCCCCTGTCAGTATTGCTTCTAAAGGGAACATTTCCTACCTTGTTTGGCTTTCGTGTTTGACTGAGAGCTTGTCATTATCATCCTCCTGCACGCTGCTCATTCTTATTCACACTCGGTGTTTATAGCAAAACAAAAAAAGCAATTACTAGCAATTATTCGCAGGGTGAGAGCTCTGATTTCCAGTCATTAGCAGCAGGTAGTTAAGAGTCTGGTGTATATATTTAAGACACATTCTCGGTAGTTAATAGATAGATAAATAAATAAATAAATACATCTTTAAAAAAAAACATTGGCTAAGAAGCTAAGAGCTTGGCAGAGAATGTGATATTTAGAGTCAAGCGGTGGGCCTTTTAACTCCTACCGTCTGATTAGTTGCCTGCTGGTGATTACTCAGTGTCGTCGTCATGATTTAATTTACTTAACTGTGCAACACAGAAAAAAATACCATTTTTTTCCCATATGTGTGAGAGATTTAAAAATAAATGACATGTAAGTGGGCCTCACGGTGGCGCAGTGGGTTGCACAATCGCCTCACAGCAAGAAGGTTGCTAGTTAGAGCCTCGGCTGGGTCAGTTGGCATTTCTGTGTGGAGTTTGCATGTTCTCCCCATGTTGGCGTGGGTTTCCTACGGGTGCTCCGGTTGCCCCCACAAGTCCAAAGACATGCACTATAGGTAAATTAGGTAGGCTAAATTAACCCTAGTGTGTGTGTGTGAATGAGTGTGTATGGATGTTTCCCAGTGATGGGTTGCAGCTGGACAGGCATCTGCTGTGTAAAACACATGCTGGACAAGTTGGTGGTTCATTCCGCTGTGGCAACCCCAGATTAATAAAGGGATTAAGCTGACAAGAAAATGAATGAATGAATGACATGTAAGTGTCCATGCTAATTAGAAAGAAACATTTTACTTTAAAACACAAATGTCAGGATCTTGTAACCAAGTGAAACCTAATAACACATTTTTATGCATCATCTACATATATTTTGGTTAAAACATTAAATAATTTTCCTTCGGCTTGGCCTCTATTTCAGAGGTCGCCACAGAGGAATGAACCACCAACTACTCTAGCATATGTTTTACGCAGCGGAAGCCCTTCCAGCTGCAACCCAGTACTAGGAAACAACCACACACTCTCACATATACATTGCTCCAGACTTCCTGCATAACAAAACATGTTTACAGTCACAACTTGTGAAATATACTGAAAGTGCACTTAACTGTTCAGTTTTGGTATGCAGAGAAGGAAGTATGTTTGGGTGCAACTGCCAAAGGACTGCAGAATGATTGACAAGTGACGAATTCCACCAAAACTCCTCCTTTTAATATCAGTTGTGTATAAATTCTGGAGTCAGGGAAATGTAGATTTGTTGCTGAATGTAATTCTTGTATTGCATTGGTGTAATATAACCAAGAGCTTTTTTATTGAACATGCATGGAATTTGCTAGATATTCCAACAACAGTTCTAAATAGTGTTATCGATGGTTCCAACCTTAAACATCCATCTTTTCATTCCACAAATATGCTACATGGGTCTATCCTATATTTTGCTTTGGGTATGGCATTACTAGGTGGAGCTTGTGAGCGGCTTGCCTGGATTGAATAGCGCAGGTGACATCTTTGGGAGTCGATGTATTTAAGTCCGACGGCAATGGCGGCTATGTCTGACTCACTCATTTTCTGTATGGTTTGGCCATGCTGTGCCAGGATCGCTCCTCACAGCGCTCTTTCATTTTTGTTACTTTTTGATTCTTCAGTATCCGTAATGTGTTACCTATTTAGTTTGTTTGTTTATTGTATTGTTTGTTATATTTGTTTATTGACACTTTGCTTATTTTTGAAGCAGCTACAACTGTTTTTGTTTTAGCTGTCCTACCTGTCTACTGTTATTGTTTATTAAACACTTTTTGTGTTTTTTCTTGATTTATTTGTAATTAAATATATTGATGGGGATGTCGAATTGTTATTTTCAAGTGTCTGTGTCTTACATATGTTCAAATCCTGATTTAATGAATGGATTTTGAGCTGTAACAGTCTTTTATATAGAAAAAAGTTCTTTAGATCATTGAAATTTTCTTCAAACTAAGAAAAATAGCTTAATTGGTTCTTTTAGGAACTCTCCAATAAAAGTGCCAATGGGATCGTAAATGTTTTGTTCCAGACATCTCAAAATTAGAATCTTTCCTACTCGCTATTTGCAAATACCATCTAAAAAGCTGCTTTAAGTTTGGCAGATTAAAGAACTCCTACCTCAGCGAGACGCATCAATTGATGTCACTTCAAAGATGGCGGCTAGTTCTGCTTCAGTGAGATTAGTACAGAGCTACCTTATGTGAAATATAAAAATAAACTTTCAAGTATTTTTTACAGCACTAAATGAATCAGAACCTAAGAAAAAGATATAGATATAGTTTAATAGGGGAAGATTATTTAAGAGAATAATTTTATAAAGTAAAAAAAAAATGTTCCTGATTAATGTTTTATGTGTGAATAAAAGGTAAAAAACATGTTTAACAATTTACACTGTTCAACTTTTATTTCAAACAAACATTTTCAAGTTAAATTTTAATCATATAAATCTTCATTATATGGAATTATATGTATATTTCAATTATTACAAGATTAATATTTTATAATTACATATATTTATATTCATATGATTACATTTTTGATTGAAAATCTGCAATTCATTTTAATCACATAAATATTAATTAGATGTAATTATACGAAGATATGCAAATGTTGATCATTAATTATTACAATAGTTTTTTAGCTAACAGTCTAATAACGAACCTATCACAGTTAACAACAGTGTGTTAACGTTAGGTTAGCATCAACGGGTATACCGACAAATTTTGACAGAAAATATGGATTATCCAAATTTTCTTTTTGAATCAACCACTTACTGTACGTCTTCTTTCTCTCTTTTCATGCATGGTGATTAACCACAGAGGAGCTGAGAGCCTGACTGTGTTGATGCACAGGTCCGCAAACAGAAACATTGCATGCACACTGCTGTATGGCACAGTCTAAAAATAGCTCACCTAAATTGAAAATTTGGACGAGAAGGTATTGCAGTTGTGGGAGAGTCAGCAAAGAGAACGAGAAGCTGCAAGATATGATTTCACAAATAACACAGCCAATGTTTAGGTGCATGACTCTCCTGTCCACAGTGGAAATTAGTGGATTTTCTATGCGTGATTTGATTGGCTTAGTTAAATAACCAGTCATGTGATTCCCATCCAATCCCACCGGAGACAAGAAAAAATAAACATGCTGGATAAGTTGATAAGTTGGCGGTTCATTCCGTTGTGGCGACCACTGATTAATAAAGGGACTAAGCTGACGGAAAATGAATGAATCTGCTGTTAATAATGATACCAGAAAACAGCAAACATGACTCATTTAACCCTCCTGTTGTCTCAGAATTCTGTATACTGTACACCGTTCGCCCTTGGGGTCAAAAATGACCCGCCTTCACTAAACCTTTAAAATTAAGCAGCTAAATTTAATTTCAATCCACAAATCTGTTGTGCATGAAAAAACAACCAGATCTTCATCACAAACTCTGTGAATGTAAAGATTTTTCCTTCATCAGTGTGCAGTTTTTCATCAATGTTTTTGACTAAAGTAAAGCACATATTTTTTACTGCTAAAGCAACCTGCAGAACCTGCTTAAAATGTTTTTAGCAAGACGATATTCATAAAGAATAAAGAAGTAGATTGTTTGTGTTTAGTTTTTACTTTTTGTGGTGTAAAATTGGTTTAAGGCAGCTAGGTAGGTCAAAATTGACATACACCATAAACGTGTACAGTCTTCTTGAAAATTATCCATTTTTTCTAATGTTAGGGCCATTTTAGAAAAAATCAGTTGAAGTCAGAATTATCAAACCCTCTAAATTAATAATCCCCCTGTTTATTTTTCCCCTAATTTTTGTTTAACGGTAAAGATTTTTTCAACACATTTCTAAACATAATAGTTTTAATAACTCATTTCAAATCACTGATTTATTTTATCTATGCCATGATGACAGTAAATAAGACACTTCTATACAGCTTAAAGTAATATTTAAAGGCTTAAATAGGTTAATTAGGTTAACTAGGTAGGTTAGAGTAATTAGGCAAGTTATTGTATGATGATGGTTTGTTCTGTAGACTGTTGAGAAAAAAAATGCTTAAAGGGGCTAATAATATTGACCTTAAAATGTTTTTTTATAAAAATATTAAAAACTGCTTTTATTCTAGCTGAAATAAAACAAATAACAAAAAAACAAAACAAACTTTCTCCAGAATTTTTTTTTTCAGACATACTGTGAAAATTTCCTTGCTCTGTTAAACATAATTTAGCAAATATTTAAAAAAGAAAAAAAAAATCAAAGGGGGTTTAATAATTCTGACTTCAACTGTATGTTTCCATCCACTTATTTTTATGCGCATTTTGGATATGCACATAAAAAAATAAAATAAATAAATAATTAAATAAAAATCGGTTGATGGAAACGCCAAGATGCGTATAAGTTTTGAATATGCACCTAAAAAAACGTATGTGCATTACTGAGAAGGATAAACTTTTTATTCAATATGAAAAGATGCTCATAAACTACAATGGAAACATGTTTACCGAACAAATTCCAGCATGTGCATTAAAAAAAAGTCATGTGATATTGCTATAAAAGATCGTGTGACGATGAAAACGTGTGTGAATGGACAAACCAGCAGGCTGAGCACGTTGTAAAACATCTGAAATGTTTTTTTGCTCATTCTAAAACGCCTTAACCGTTTCAGTATTAGTGTTATTATATTATTAACTACCTCTGGAACTGTTAAGAGTGTCTTTGCTCCGCGTCCTACGCCTTTAAACGCCACCAGGCGTTCATTGCGCGTCGGCATCATCTTCTGAGGCGCAAGTAGTTTCAAGAGTTTGCGCTTGCCGATGAATGACTATGAAGCATGTTTGGCATGCTGTCCCAGGAGAGAGCCCTGAGCTCGTGGGATCATCAAGCCCGGGGCTCCCCCCCGTTGCAGGGCGAGAGGGGAGTCCGAGTTCAGGCAGGTCTCGAGAACTCCCCCGCTTGGCGAATGTAGATAATGAATGGCTCTGGAGAGTGTATGCTGAATTCTACGCTTATCTATGATGCCGATTTAGTTTGTTAATTTACTTATGTTACATGTTTTTGGTCTGTGGGAGGAAACCGGAGTGCCTGGGGAAAACCCACGCAAACACGGGGAGAACATGCACACTCCACACAGAAATGCCGACTTGGCCAGGTAGAATCTGAGCCTGTGACATTCTTGGTGTGAGGCAATGGTGCTAACCATTGGGCCTCCGTGCTGCCCTGATAAGGAAAGGGGAAGATTAGGGGTGGAAGGGGGGATTCTTCAAGACGAAGATGGCTAAGGTAAGATACTCTGGTTATTTATAGTGATTTAGGAATTGTCTAATTGGTGAATCATGCATTAGCTAATGAGGACCAGCTGCTATCAATCATAAGCGCGTGCTCCTCTCGAAATTAGTTTATAAATAAACTTCACCTATTAAATAAAGAAAAGATTCACGCAGCTTCTCCTACAGCGGCAAATTCAGTTTTATTGTTGATATTTGGTATAAAATTCAAAGTATGCTGATACAAAGTTAATTTGCCTTGTTGGATGGAAACATACAGTAGCTACAGTTTAGGTTTTTTTTCTGTTGAAATAGAAAGATTAAATACTCCACTCCCATAAATCCTGCATCAAAAAGTAAACCCTAACATTTCACCATGTCTTTTTTCAGACACTGAAAGAGATGTTAGTAATTTTGTGTGTCCCAAAAAAGCATCCCTTTATGTAGCATCTCCACATTGAGCGACTCACAGACAGCAGGAGGGTTGGTTTGACATCACTGGGTCAAACAGGTTGTGGGTGACATTACCGTCAGTACCTGTCGTAAACATTCAGCAGCCAGTTGAGACACATATCCACGCACAGCGGGATGTTGATCAGGACGGACCTCTCCTCCTCTAGTCTCTCATAGAGTGAAGTGAGAGCATGAATGACCTCCACCACATCCATCACGTGTTCACCGTGCTGCAGCTCCTGTTCTCTAAACACGTCCACCACGCTGCTCAGCTTAAAAAGGTCCACTAGAAAACACACACAGAGCACAGGAGCATTACTGTACTGTATGTGTCTGCATTAAGTGTGAACTAATCCAGTGTGTCCCAACCTTGTTCCTGAAGGCACACTGACAGTACGTATTTTGGATGTCTCCCTTATCTGACCTATTAACTTCAGCTTTCTTCTAATGCTCTGATGAGTTGAATCAGGTGTGTTCGATTAGGTTGAAAATGTGTACCATTGGTGTGCCAACAGGGATGCGAAGCACTAAACTAATCTGATTTAAATGATCTAACATCATTTTCTCTGCCCATCTCTAGCGTGGTTGGAAGAAAATATAGGGTTAACGCTGTATGCTGATGCCATCCTAATTGGATAATGAGCTGAAATATGGATTCAGAGTGGTTTCGGGGTCAGGTGGGTGGACTGAGACACTAACAGGGCTTTGTAGATGCTCTTTTTATACAGCCATCCTTAATCATCAGAGCCAGGAGGCTTACAAAACTGTACTGTTTCTATAGCAGCCCCGGTTATTAATTCAGTTAATGACATGGACTAGCAAACCAGGAGAAATCAGAGAGAAAAATAGATGCAAGAAGTCAATGTTGAGATGGAGAAATGCAGTAGTGGGTTCAGCTTATGTAACCTGGACAATTTATTCATGTTTTCTTGATGAGGATGAGCCTACGAACAAGAGCCATCTGTTTCTGTATACTGTACATATAGATGTTAGGGTTGTTATGATATGCAAAAACGTTGCGTCTCGGTTTTTAAAATCACACTACTTTTTTCTTTTAGCAAAGAATAATAAAAAAAAAAGAACAATGTTTTATTATTTTTTTAAATTCATATGACTGGTTTCTTAAGGATGAACAACTAAGAAAACGCAGCAAACAATATATATTTGGAGCCCTATTATTTATACATTACATACTGTAATATTAAAGGAAATGAAAGCAGACACAATATGAACTACAACTCCCAGAAGTCTTTGCACTCATTGCTCCGGCCACAACTGACAATCATTCAGACACTGACACACACATACGCAGCTGAAACTCATAATTGACTCATAACTTGGAACATTTATACACTTCAAATTCACACACACATTGCTGAGTCTTGTTCACTGTTAGGGTTATGAAGTGTCTTGCATTATCATATTTTTGGAGCATTGTTTGTCTTATTGTTTATGCTGTTATGCCGGCTGTCCTGACCATTTGCCTATTATTTTGACTACGTTCTTTGGATTTTCCTCATGCTCCAGTTTGCACCTGTTTGGCCATTGTCTGCCTGACTACTCTTGATTATTAAACTGCATGTTTATCCTCATCTCTGTTGTCCCGACCCCTATGTAACATATATCCTGGTGGGGACCTCAAGTTGAACTCACTCAAAATTGCTACTGATTGGGATCTAAGTTTTAACATGCTTAAAAATCATACCGAATAAATGAATCTGAAAATATAAAAATGCAGAATGTTTCCTATGAGGGTATACTGTAAAATACAGTCTGTATAGTATCAACATCATTGCATCTATTGAGAGTCCCCACCAGGATAACAAACCAGACATATGCGTGTTTAAAATGTTTCTGTATTTTGGAAATGGCATTGTTGTTTCAAGATGTGAACTTTTCAAGGACAGGTATCCTTTTTGTCACTTTTGCCTGTTTTTGTTATTGCTGCCAAAATGAGAACACATTATGTTTGCAGAAAATATGCAGAAAAGCAGAAGCTTGTAGTTTTAAATCCTTGAATTAAAAAAAGCTTACAGTGTCAAATTAAACTGTAAAATGCAAACCAACTGGGTCAAAGACAAAAGTGGCTATTCAGACATCAACACAATAAAAGTCTAAGTCATTGTTTTCAAACAGGAATGTAAATAAGAACGTATTGTTAAGGTAAAAAAAATGGCTACACATACATTTTTACCATGGTTTACAAAAACACCCATTAAAATGTCTGGCTGAAAGTCTGTTTAAAACAAGAATTATTTGATTACAAATTAAAAGACTCCATACTAATTGTCATTTTAAACCTTTAAAATAATTACAAATTTTGTAAAATAGTGCCAATATTTTACTTGTTTGTCATAATAATTTTTAATCATTGAAAATATAATAAAATTGCTCTGTTTGTTTTTGAAAAATGTTAAAGTATGTAGCATTTTACTTAAAAATGGTAAACAATAAAACATTATTTCCCCTAAACTAAACGTTACATTTTAAAAAATGTTTTATGAAACAGACACTTTACATGTATTGAGCGTATGCTTTCTTAGTATATACACTGCCTGACAAAATTCTTGTCGAAGTTTTAGGAACAACAAATAATAACTTGACTTGTAGTTGATCATTTGGTATCAGAAGTGGCTTATATGGAAGGCAAAGGCCTCTAGATTAAACTTTTACTAAAATAAAATATGATCATGCCTTGATTTTTAATTATTTAATTAGGGCAGTAAGGCCTGACTTTGCTTAGACAAAGGTCTTGTCACTTAACAGAAATAATGTGCAGTATAGAATAGAAAGTCATGGTGCAGTGGGAAAAGAATTAATATTGTGTATGACTCCCATGAGCTTGGAGGACTGCATCCAGACACCTCTGCAATGACTCAAATAACTTATTAATAAAGTCATCTGGACTAGCAAAGAAAGCATTCCTGCAGGCCTCCCAGAGTTTATCAAGATTCTTTGGATTCATCTTCAATGCCTCCTCCTTCGTCTTACCCCAGAAATGCTCAATAATGTTCATGTCAGGTGACTGGGCTGGCCAATCCTGAAGCATCTTGACTTCTTTGCTTTCAGGAACTTTGATGTGGAGGCTGAAGTATGAGAAAGAGCACTATCCTGCGGAAGAATTTGCCCTCTCCTGTGGTTTGTAATGTAACAGGCAGCACAAATCTCTTGATACCTCAGGCTGTTGATGTTGCCATTCACTCTGCAGATCTCTCACATGCACCCATACTGAATCTAACCCCAAACAATAATTTTTCCTAGACCAAACTTGACTGATTTCTGTGACAATCTTGGGTCCATGTGGGTTCCAGTAGGTCTTCTGCAGTATTTGAGATTATTGGGATGCAGTTCAACAGTTGATTCATCAGAAAAATCTGCCACTTTTCTAAATGATCGACTAGAAGTCAAGTTATTGGGATTGACAACAAGAGTTATTAGGTAGTGTATGATCTCATCCTAATTAACTGTAATGTGGACATTAGAATGCGAGCCTCATATCTAATACACACACAAACCCACATATACTTGTATACAGTACATGGTTTACAGGGACATTCCATAGGCATAATATATTTTATACAGTAAAAAACACTTATTATATGGCTCTGCCCTTATAATACTAACCATCACAGGAAAATTGTAGCAAATCTGAATTAAAACATTCACCTGTTTAATATGATTTAAGCATTTTGTATTTCAGGGACATGAGGTGTCCACCGTAATAGAGTATAAATAGGTCATATCCATGTCATTTTACAACATTGTGCCTGTAAACCACATGGACCTCTGCTGTACTGTACAATTAGACTAATTGTTCCAAAAAAGCATCTTTTAAGGTTAACAGGCATTCAAAAGTGACCGTGCACTCTGAAGAAAAGCCTGCAACACATAAATCAATATTTCATCGTACAAAGGTTGATGTTTTACCAGTTCTTAAAAGCTTAAAATGCACTTGTCTGTCTGGACAGTGGCAGATAAACCTCCACCCGCAAAGCGTGTCACAGGGGGAACAGTGGTTAATTCGTTATGCAGACTTCTTAATTACCACCCCCGAAGAAGTACAATCACACCAATTATTAAGCTTAATTAAGCTGCATAAAAATCACTGGGCTCTAATGAAAAAGACAGATCAGAAGCACACAGCAGGGCCGGCACCGAACGCGGAAAATCAATGACTTGTGCTCAAAGAGCAGGGAAAGGAAAAAAGCAAACCAGCATGGGAACTGCTTTTTACATACATCTTAAAGCCTTCTGCACGTGTCTCAGCTTCATGGCCGTCCGGTATGCAGAGAACTTGATGTTGTTCAGGTCCGCTGTGAGAGAGAGCAGCAGGGGAGATGTCATTTCATCAAGAGAATATCATTAATGAGGACTGAAAAGAAAATGCTGAGCTTTAACATGACAGAAAGAAAGCGGTGAGTGGGTTTACATCAGTTGACAGTTCACCCAATAAACCTTTACTTGTTTCAAAGCTTTTTGAGTTTCTTTCTTTGGTTGAACACAAAAGAAGATATTTGGAAAAAACCTGAAAACCTGTAATCATCGACTTCCACAACATTTGTTTTTCCTACTATTGAAGTCAATGATTGCAGGTTTTTTAGCTTTGTTCAAAATGTCTTCTTTTTTCTTCTTTAGTGTTTAACAGAAGAAAGAAAGTCATATAGGTTTACAACCACTTGAGTAAAGAGTGAGTGAATTTTCAGATTTGGGTGAATTATCTCTTCAACCAGATTTTGTGTAACAGTCCAACAACACATACTGTACTGTATGGTCATGTAAGCATGTTAATCTGATTTCCATTAATTAGAGAAAAGCTTAAGTAAACGATCATCACAGCTAGATTTTTGCCCTTTATGTGGATTTCGCCAATTATGCAACACTCTACTTTTTCTTTTTAATTATTATAATTTTTTTTATATTCTCATTTTAAAACTTCCTAAAGTTAAACAGTTGAGTTTTTCCATTTTTAAATTCATTCAGCCAATACAACACAATTCATAACTTTTTGATTTAGTGGCTAATTCGTATGAATTCGTACAATATCATTCATTCATTTTCTTTTCGGCTTAGTCCCTTTATTAATCCGGGGTCACCACAGCGGAACGAACCGCCAACCTATCCGGCATCTGTTTTACGCAGCGGATGCCCTTCCAGCCACAACCCATCTCTGGGAAACACATCCATACATTCTCATTCACACACATACACTATGGACAATTTAGCTTACCCAATTCACCTGTACCGCATGTCTTTGGACTGTGGGGGAAACCGGAGCACCCGGAGGAAACCCACGCAGCCACGGGGAGAACATGCAAACTCCACACAGAAATGCCAACTGGCCCAACCGGGACCTGCCCCAACCGGGGATCGAACCAGCGACCTTCTTGCTGTGAGGCGAACGTGCTACTCACGCGCCACCGTGGCGCCTCGTACAATATCATTTGTACAATTTAGTATGATTTGCTCATCCCCCAATGACGGTTGGATTTAGGGAGGGGTTTGGGTGCCACACCTTTTTTTAAAAATTGACATTTTTGTATGACTGAACTTTTACGAATTCGTACGAGTTAGCCACAAAACTGACAAAATGTAAAATAGTTAACAGCCTAGTGGGTATGTGCGCTGACATATAGCACTGAGGTATGCATGGTGACCCGAGTTTGATTCTCGGCTTGAGGTCCTTTGCCAGTCCTTCCCCTCTTTCTCTGCTCCCCATGCATTCCTGTCTCAACTCCACCGTCTTTTCAAATGAAGGTGAAAACCCCTTAAACTATAATTTATAAAACAGTTACCGATCTCTGGGTCAGGCAGAAGACGTTTTAGCTTAGCTTAGCATAAATCATTGACTCGGATTAGACCATTAGCATCTCAATCAAAAACAACTTCAAGCTCAACCTCAATCAAAAATCAACAAAATCAAGAGTTTTGATAATTTTTCTATTTAACACTTGACTCTTCGGTACTTACATTGTATACTAAGACTGACAGAACAATTTAACGTTTCTATTTTATAGGTAGATATGGCCAGGAAATAAACTGTTGCTGTATCATGGCTGCAGTGGGCGCAACAGTATTATACAGAATAGAGTTTCTGGCCACCTCGGCCAAGAAAATAGCAACCTTTAAGTCAAGCTTTAAATGGGAAAATTATCAAAACTCTGTCATAATTTTTTTTTAAACAGGAGCTAATGGTCTAATCTGAGTCAATTATGCTAAGCTAAGCTAAAAGTGCTTTCACCAGACCCCAAGATCAACTTAATGGATTAAAACTGATAAAACTCAAATGTTTAACTGGAGATTTGTAAAATGAAGCCTTTTGTCAAGCAGTTTATTGAATTTCACATGCCTGATATGTCAGAGAAACACGTCCTTACTGCAGATTTATGCACGTTGAGAAAGAGCAAATGATTTTGGAGGAAAATACTGAAAAACTTTCTTCATCCAATAAAATAAAAGTGTTTTTCCATCAAACAGAAGTGCTACAGTCAATAATATAACAATATATAAACCATTAATCTTTTATGACAACCAACACAGAAAATTACCAACACAATCTCACGGCAATTCGTAACTTTTTGATTTAGTGGCTAATTCGTCTGAATTCGTATCTTATTTGTACAATTTAGCATGATTTGCTTATCCGCCAGTGACAGTTGAATTTAGGTGCCACGCCTGCTTCTTAAAATCGTTCATCTTTATACGACTGAATTCGTACGAACTAGCCACTAAACTGACAAAACATAAAATAGTTACGTTTCTTTGTAAGATCAAGCTGCACTGAAAAAAATTATGTCTGCAAAACTGTTGCAAACTATTTATTTGTGTTGAATTCAAACAAATAAATTAAATGTAATAATATGAAATATTACTAATAACTTAATTTGTTTGTTTAAAATCAGCCCAAATACATTTTTTACAACCACTTAACGTTAAAAAAAAAAAGACTAAATCCAAGGAATCATCGTTGAATAATTTTTTTCAGTGTGGAAATTCATTTATTTATTCATTCATTTTCTTTTTGGCTTAGTCCCTTTATTAATATGGGGTCGCCACAGCGGAATGAACCGCCAACTTATCCAGCATTTGTTTTACGCAGCAGATGCCCTTCCAGCCGCAACCCATCACTGGGAAAAATCCACACATTCTCATTCACACTCATACACTACAGACAATTCAGCTTACCCAATTCACCTGTACCGCATGTCTTTGGACTTGTGGGGAAACCTGAGCACCCGGAGGAAACCCACACGAACACGGGGAGAACATGCAAACTCCACACAGAAATGCCAACTGACCCAGCCGCGGCTTGAACCAGCGACCTTCTTGCTGTGAGGCGACAGCACTACCTACTGCGCCACCGTGTCGCCCCTCAGTGTGGAAAATACATACTCAATTTAAATATGCAACTTTTTACGCTTTGACATCAGTAGAAAATGTTTTAAACATAAAACTAAACTGATTTAGTCTTGTAAATGCGATCGTTAACCAAGACAACAGCTTTTTTCAGTAAGCTGATGTTTGAAATTGTGGTGCATGTATTGGGATGCATGTAAACAAGCTTAATGTGTCACTCCATTGGGCTTGAGCAGTTTATGCTCATGCCGGCGTGTTTGGACAACCTGTGCCACGTCGCATCAGATTAACACACACAACAAAAGTCCTTTAATCATTATTAATTAGAAACTGGCAAAGCAATCATGTGGTTGGCCCAGCTGCCCTCGGGTTAACGAGAGAGCTGTCCACATCTCCGGGGTGGGATGAAATATTAGGCTATAATTAGTGGTTCAGGTAAAGAAATGGAGCTGGGTTGGTGTATTTGAGCTTGTGAGTGTCCACACTAGAGTTCCCCAGTGGGAGGCTGACACAAAAGAAGCTATAAGAGCACAGTTTAATTGTGTTTAATTGCCTCACCCAGAGCCTGGTATAATTCAGTCATCTTTGGATGGTCCCAGCAGGTTGTCTGGGCCTGGTGGCTATAAAAAGAGGAGAAAAAGAAAGAGCAAAGTAAAAGCAGTGTAGCAGAGCCAAAAATAGGAAAATACACAGAGGAGAACGCACGCAGGAGAACAGTTCACCCCAAAAATGAAAATTCTGCTATTATTTACTCGTGCTTTCATTATTTATTACCCTCATGCTGCTCCAAAAATGACTCTGTTTCTTCGATGCAACACAAATGCAAATTTTAATCATTACGGACTGAAAATGTTCCCCTCCGCTGTGGCTTTCAAATCTCATTTTCATATCTCTATATTCAAATTTAGCAAGTGCTTATGGTATGCACAGGAACCACTTTTTACCTTTTGGGGGAAAAATGCATTTTTTCTGAAGATGTTTTGTACACACAAACATTGTGAAAATGCTAAATCAAGAAGCCCTATTGTAAAACAATCACATTCATGGTGTTTGCAAATAAAACCTGCATAATTTACTGTGAAAAACAGCCCATTTATATTCCCAGAAGTCTTTTCATGACATCATATTTGACTATATTATATTATTTGGTGGGCTTAAAAAATCCAACTTAAAAATTGTAAGCTCAATTGAAAATTGTAAGTTGGGTGGTCATATTTTGAGCAAAGGGTTGAGTTTACTTTTAAAAACAATTTAACTGAATGTTTAGAACTGGTTTGTACAATGAAAATAAATACTTAAGTTGAGGAGACTTTACATTTGGAGTGTTTACTTCCTGCCTTTGCGCATGCTCAGTCTGTCTTTGTGGCGTCTTCTTCTCAGCAGCAGCAGCTGCCATTGCCTGATTCAGGTAAGCTTTGTTTTAGATTTAGTGTCGAAATCAACCTAAAAATCATGCAAATCTAAAGTAAAATGTAAATTTATGCTCCCAAAAATATAATTGACATCGTGTGGGGATAATTTCTGACAAGCTCGGTCCGTTCTTTAGCAATCTGACTGTTTAACGTTAATTCGCTAATAAACTGGAAGGGAATATAGCGAAATATATGGTGGGCACATTTATAAAGAAATGTGGAGTGTTCACTTTAGTAAAATTAAGTGTATTTAAGTAGATTATGCTTTGTAGACAAAGTCACTTAGTGCATTACCGTTCATCTGTTTTGAAAATCATTTCTGATGTTACCAGACTTTCAGTACTGTAGGCCTATATCAAGGAATCGTCTGGTATTTAAGGGATTAAAACAGCCATTTCAGTCAACTTAAAAAAATGATTTGGCCTGACTTCAACCACTGATGTTGAGTAAACTCAAAATTTCTTTGCAGCCGGTTGCTTTAAAATCTTAAGTTAACTCAACTTTTTATTTTTTACAGTGTATTATGTATTTACTATGAAATGAATCATTTGTTACAATGTTTTACACTGTACTTATGATTGATTAAATACCTGCATGTAATTACATCTGTAATCACATTTGTATTTACACTGCAGTCCATCCCTTACAACTTATCCCACCCTTAAACCTGCTCATACCACCAAACTTTTCCCTAACCTGACCCATGTCTCACCTCAAGAGCACCACTGCAATATATTATGAACAAGTTTTATTTATTTTTTTGATGCAAGTACTAACTACTTAAGGCTACCTAATATAAAGTGGGACCCATTATTTCAATATTTTTATTTTTATTTTTGCTATATCAATCATGTAAATTAGGCTGGTATGTGTTATATAGGCTGTAAATTTGTTGTGACTCTATGTACCAATCTAGCATAAACTCATAGATAAAGGTAAGAGAGCTCTCACTGGGGAGGTACCTTTTCAAAAGGCACACTTTCGTACCTAAAGGGTCCATACCTGTATCTCATTCATTCATTCATTCATTCATTCATTCATTTTCCTTTCTTTATTAATCAGGGGTCGCTACAGCTGTGTAATTTCTGTCCATTAGCAAGAAAGGTATGCCCACCAGGGTCAGAAATTAACACGGCTTGATGGCAAACCTGGCACCAAAGCAAACAAAAATACTCTGCATATTCAAGATAAGCATGCCAAAATTCCTCTTGATCGATAAAACTAAATCTATTACAATTGTCACGATTATAGTGAAACTTAAAAATGAATTAAAAGGACCCGTTTGATAAAATTGAGTTCTGTACACGTCGCATCAAATTTCAGATTATTACAATAATAAACTAATAATAAAAAGCTACTGTACCTTTTCTGGTCAGGCCACTTCTGGAGAACTATAACTTATTAAGTGGCTTGTTATTACAGTTGTCTGTATAGTTAAAGATAAAAATAGTTTCAAGTAGGTTATTATAAAGACAGTAACACTTTAAAGTAATATTCTACACTCAAGGATCACTTTATTAGGTACACTTTATTAGTTTTGAACAGTTTGGACCCCCTTTTCCTTCAGAAATGCTTTAATCCTTCATGGCATAGATTCAACAAGGTACTGGAAATATTCCTCAGATATTTTGGTCCATATTGACAAGATAGCATCAAGCAGTTGCTGCAGATTTGTCAGCTGCACATCCATGATGCGAATCTCTCGTTCCATCACATCTCACAGGTTCTCTGTTGGGTTGAGATCTGGTGACTGTTGAGGGCATTTGAGTACAGTGAACTCATTGTCATGTTCAGGAAAAGAGTCTGAGATAATTTGTGCTTTATGACAGGTGTACTTAATAAAGTGGCCGGTGAGTGTATATGCTGTCTAAGTAAATTATGCAGGCTAATACGCCATCCCGTAACACCTTAAATATTCCTTCATATAGTGGAATGGCATTCATGAAAAAAATAAATACTGCATATGACTTGACTTCAAACCTGCCCAACATGCATGTAGGATAAGAGCGTGTCCATGTAGCCTAAACTGTACATGTGTGCTTCATGCTGCTGTGAGCACCTGTCCCAGTGACTGTCTGCACTCTACAGCACCAGCAGCCATGAAATAAAGATATCAAGATGAATAAATCATAGGAACAAATAAATAAGTGAGGGGTTCTGAAGAGGGAGGTTTTTCCAGCTGCTCGGTCACCCATCGTTACCTTCACTTGTGTTTACATTGACTGGCCAGAGACGCAAACACTTGTTGCATAAGTTTTCATCCTGAGGCTTGTTTACTATTTGTGTCCATTCTCACCATCATTTTGAAAGCACAAAAAGCGTTATGCATGTCAGGGTTATGCATGTGTTCTTAGTTAGCATAGTTAACTTGTTTCTTATTTGCTGCATTTATATGTTGCACATTCAATTTTCATAATTTTTTTTTTTTAATAATTAGTAACCTGTTTTTTTTTTTATTAAGATAAGATTTAGTAATTTTGTTGTGTTTAAGACATTTGTATTTTATTTTTTGAGTCTATGTAGTTTTTTATTTGTTATGTTTTAGTAAACTTTTTTGGTTTTAGTTATTTTAGTTTCAAGTTACACTATCAATAATTTCTAAGTATATATATTTTTTGGAGGGATGTACCAAATGTAATTTTTTTCACACCGAAAGTTTGTTTAAAATAGCCTAATATTCCGTTCTGTGAATATTCCGCTCATGCATCTATGCATAAACCTCAAAAGCAAAAGTTGCTCATATAACACACAGTAATGACATTTCTATGTACTACACGTGTTCCTGCTGCTTTCAATAACTACCACGAGAAATCTGTGCTGTCGTTGCAATGCTGGTAAAACGACACTCTTGACTCACTCTGTTTATTAAACATTTACTGTCAATAAAATGTGGTTATTTTATTGACTTTATATTATTTTATAAAATAATAAATAATATAAAACATTTTTGGTTTCCATCCAGAATTTTAGATTTTGGCCGAGAATTGTCATTTGTTTCCCCAGAAACCATTGTGATTGTGCATCCCTAATATACATATTATATTTTTTTAGGCAACAAAATGATAATAGTTGATGTTTTTTTTTTTTTGTTTTTTTTTTTTTTTTTGCAATTTCAGCCAGGGTTGTAAAAACTCATAGTTTATTAATAAGGATGATCATGTGCACACAGTTATCGTTAGCTGTTTACAAAATTATATATATATATATATATATATTAATTTTTTTATTTTTTTTGAGCTCTTGAAAGCAACAGGACTCTGGGTGCATGATCATCTCTTTCTGTCCAGTCTGTTTCAAAGAGAGAGTTGTGTTTCCTCTAGGCACAGTTGCTTTGTGCAAGAAAACGGAAGAGCGCATGCTTTTTAAACCGAAGCATGCATCACATCACCTGTGTGCATGAGTGATCGACCTCTCATTCGGTATTCACCTGCTTTCTTTTGCTTGTGCGAACACATATATTTTTGTCAGTCATGCTGCTTCTCAATTCTAAGATCACATTTGCATGAATATTGGGCCATGCTTATTGTCGAACCCTGCTTTTAAGAAAACTACGATTAAAAAATATTTTCAACCAGTCAAAGTGGCTAGTGGGAGTGTATGTCTAACCCGCCACAGCAGAAATCTATCCGCATTTGGCGGGTTGGCGAGTGTTAATGTTAAGCTCTGGTTATCAGCTGGAGTGTCCACAAGACTGAGGACACTCCAGGCATCTGTACATTCCACCAGCCATTCGCTCGGACTAGACATCCCATTATACATCACACCAATCATCCCCTACAGCTAACACCTATTTGGACCCTGATTACACATAATAAACTCTACTCACATTCCCATTATTAATTTTCTTTAAACCTTAAAAAAATATTTTGAGGGGTATGTTTTTTGTTCAAACAACAAATATAACATAAAATAAAACTAAATTAAATTACTTACATGAATATGTTCACTTAACAACAAAAACGAAGAAATCAATAAGCCTATAATTTTTTACAGTGCTCTCCATGAGTTCAAGATAATGGCATAAAGCACACCCTGTACGCTTTATTTTACAAATAAGATGTGACTTTTCACTCCTGTAAAAGGAATTTGGGTTGTTTTATCCAGTTATTATGAAGCTTAATGACAGATGTTTTTAGCTTAGAATTGCATATTATCCAGCATGTCTACAGCAATATTATTGTATTATACAAGGTATTACTGCATATGTACTAAATGGTACAAAACACAGTCACAACATTTTACTTCTGGGATTAAATACAGTCTCTGACGGGTTTACAAAAATCTTTCAAAGTACAACTTGCCAGAGGATACTAACCTCTGCGATCCCAACACAACCCCCCCCCAAAAAAACTCTGTTGTCACAACTATGAACTCAAATCACAAAATGTGCATGGGTCAAAAGTGACACCCCACTTAAAATACTGTTTACTTTTATCACAGTGCACTTTTTTATCTTCTGCACTAGAATCAGTAATTGAGTTGGCTTTCTACAGTACCTGATAATCTGACATGCCATTTTAAATAGTCTTTCTCTCTGTTCTGATGCTCGCAGACTGCTAATGTTTAACGGCTGAACTTACTTGATGTAGTATGGCACTTTGTTGGGCGATATGGCACGTTCCCAAGGTATCTGCACAGAGCCTGGAGTGACAAAGGAAGAAAGAGGGCAATATCAATCAGACGGACATGTCGAGCATGAAAAGCTATTTTGAAAATCTCAAACGGCCCAGCTCAAGGTCTTTCAAGCATACCGTTTCCACACGGAGAGGCTATTAAACAACAGCACCTCAAAAGTGTTCAGGATGGGAGAAAGCTTTTCTGTGACTGGAGAAGTGCAAATCTCTTTATGTGGAACTCTTGAGGTCAAACGCTGCTGTGCAGTGATATACACAAAGCAAAAAAAACGAGATTTGTATAGACAGTAGGTCATTCAGGACTCTGTTTAGGAGACTTGAGCACCCGTGTCTTTCTTCTCGGCCGCTTTTATAATCTGAATTAGGTGTCAGCGCCCTTTAAAATCTCAAATTATGTAACATTACAGTTGGAGGCTCAAGTGAGAGGATGGGGCGCCACCTCGCCACATAACTTTCACAAGTGCTTTGTGTTTATTTAGCACTCTATCCTAAGCTTAAACTTGCTAAAACACACGCTAAACTTTTATTTGCATAAGTGACTGAGCTAAAAGGCAAATTAAAGCTGCATCAGAAATGGCGTACACGCTGTAAGAGAAAAAAAACGACTAGCATGTCGGAATTTACAACATTTATAAAAGACTAGGCAATAAGTGCCTGGATGATGTCTTAATTCCTGCGAGGCTTTGAAGTGTGCGTATGATGGGCACTTAACTATCCCATAAGGCCAAAGGAGAGAATCTGTGAGTGGTAGTGAAGTGATGTGATTGATGTAAGTCACGCGATAACTACAACATGGCAAATGCAGTATGTTCAGAATACATTCATAATAAACAATATACACTCAGTGTGCAGTTTTGGACGCAGCAGTGGTGGAAAGAGTAGTAAGTAAATAATTACTAAATACTCCTTATGTACTCCTACATATTTAAGTAGTGTTTGTTGTTGTTTTTAAGTGTTCTTGGAGTTCTTGGTTTCTTTTGTAATGTATTCTAAAAGTGTGCTGTATAAATAAAACATAAAAAGTAGCATTACTTAGCATTACCAATACCAAAATAATGGCTATTGCTTTTTTTTGATGGCCCCTATTGCACATTATGTTGACTATATGCAGGGCCAGACGGAATCTGTGGACATTTTTTGCTGTTTCTGCGGAGTATTTTGTTAAAAATCTGCGGATTTATGCGGGATGATTTTGGGAGTATCATAACTAATATGTATAACTAAAACCTTAATATATGAAATAAAAAGTAATCCCTTTTTAACATTTATTTAATGTTTACAATGTGAATCCAATTAGATCCACTGTATTTGGTAAATAAAGCAAGTCTCTCATATAAAATATATACTAAAACAACAATAGTACTTTACAAACTGTATTGTAAATAAATCACATGAATATTTTTATATTAGTCAATATTATTACTGAAAATAGTTTGAAAACTGATTAAATATACATTTACACACATTTACACCAGTAAATAAACAGAATCAATGATGGGCTAAAAATCTGCGGAAATCTGCGGAATTCTGCGTGCGCAGATTCCGTGTGGCCCTAACTATATGTTACATTGCAACTACATGCCAACTAATTCTCATTAGAGTATTAGTTGAATGCCTTCTTAAATGGCACCTATGGTGAAAAATCTACTTTTTAAGCTGTTTGGACAGACATATGTGTGGGTATACTGTCATACTGGGTTGATATAAACACACCCAGTCCTTTTTTTTCCAATTTAACAACCAAACAATGGTGGACCATGTGGAGCGGTTTTGGGACTGACCGCAACTTGACGTAGGAGTCCGGTCCCCCGCAATAAAAGGTCTGTTCAGTTCGCTAGGATCATCAATCATCATCAAATGTGATCAAGAGTGAGTTTTACAAGTTGAAACTGTTTTAAAACAGTGCATGTTTGTAATGAACTATAGCGATTTACTTCAGTTTTACTTCACCACCACAGCCGCATGTCAAAACAATTATAAAAGAAGACGCTTAAATCCCGGTTTGTGGATGTTTCAGGTTAGAGTGTTCAACTGTATTTCTATAGCGCTCTTACAATGTAGATTGTGTCAAAGCAGCTTCACATTGAAGATTATAGTAAATTAAAACAGTATCAGTCCAGTTTTCAGAGTTGAAGTTCAGTTGTGGGGGAAACTGGAGCACCCAGAGGAAACCCTTGCCAACACTGGGAGAACATGCAAACTCCACACTGAACTGCCAACTGACCCAACCGAGGCTCGAACCAGCGACCTTCCTGCTGTGAGGTGATCATTCAAGTTGACTTATGATACCATTTATAATCGCAATCGCATATCCATATCGCAATATTAACCTCAATAATGTCAATATAAACATTTTCCCAAATCGTGCAGCCCTGTTTAGAAGGAAATCAGTTTTGTAAAAGTTGTCTAAAACTTGATCAAATTAAATTAAAACAGTCTACAAAATCTGAACCAAGACCAAGTCCAAATGCTCTCAGGTCAATGACAAGACTAATACCATTACAATGTGACAAACAAGTCTGATTTTGTGCTCTACAACACTACTTAAAAAGTCCCTTAACACTTGAATTGATTTGTAGTGACTTACTGTGCACAAAAAGTTTGGACACCTGCTAAATGAGACTTAACTTCACAGCAGAGACTGTCTTTGTCCTGCTTTGTTCCAGCACACGGATCTAATGTCAGAGTGACACTGAGAATGAATGGAGACACAGCCCACCCTGCCCACTTAAACACAGTCCTGCCACCAGCCCCGTTCCTCAGTCTCTACTCAACATCACACTCCAGCACACCACTCCACAGCTTCAGACGAGATACTACACTTACTGGAGAGAAAGTGCTGCGATCCTGGACCAAAATCTCTGTGGGCATCTTGTAGTTGTTTCAAACGCTCTTCAATTGACCCCTGGGATGGAAAAAGACAAAGAGATGCCATCAGACTCAAGAGTCACTGAAAACAAGTTCTCAGATGTTGTGATGTAACAGTTCATACATAAAACAAATGTCAGTAACAGTTTATAATAACTACACACTGTAAATCATTTATTAAGCATTAGGAAATAGTTCATTCATTATTTGTTAATCATTAACTCTAGATTAATAGACGTTAGTAAGCAGTTTACAAATACAGCTACAAACGCTCTATTCTTGACTTCTAAGTACATGTGTAATGTGCTGAATGATTGTATTTGCATACTTTGTTAATGATTTATCTTTCATTACTAAATTAAGTTTTGCATTATTAACAAATAGGAATAAGAACATTACAAATAATATTTAGGAATAGTTGGTGTTTTTTTTTTTAAGATCATTCAGAATGTGTAAATGATTAATACGCTATTGAAATGAACATTCACATCTCCTATTATTCAGGCAGGTGCCACAATAATGTAGTGGGTAGCACAATCGCCTCACAGCAAGAAAATCGCTGGATCGAGGCTCGGTTGGGTCAGTTGGCACTTCTGTGTGGAGTTTGCATGTTCTCCCCGTGTTCGCGTGGGTTTCCTCACAAGTCCAAAGACATGCGGTATAGGTGAATTGGGTGGGCTAAATTGTCCATAGTGTGTAAGTGTGAATGTGTGTGTATGGATGTTTCCCAGAGATGGGTTGCAGCTGGAAGGGCATCCGCTGCGTAAAACATATGCTGGATAAGTTAGCGGTTCATTCCGCTGTGGCGACCCCTGATTAATAAAGAGACTAAGCTGAAAAGAAAATCAATGAATGAATGAGTTATTCAGGCATATACTAATAGTTACTTTGTATGGTAATTAATGCTTTATTAACTCAGCTTCTTGCAGTTTTGTGACCTAAAGTGAGGACTATTTCTGCTTTATAAATCCCAGAATGTCCTATATACGGCAGCACGATATTGAGTTAAGTCCCTTTATTTGTCACGGGTTGCAACGGGTTGCAACGGTGGAATGAACCGCCAACTTATCCAGCATATGTTTTACACTGCAGATACCCTTCCAGCTGCAACCTATCACTAAGAAACACCCATACATACTCATTCTCACACATACACTACGGAAAATTTAGCTTTCCCAATTCATCTATACCACATGTCTTTGGACTTGTGGGGGAAGCCGGAGCACCCGGAGGAAACCCACACGAACACAGGGAGAACATGCAAACTCCACAGAGAATGCCAACTGACCCAGCCGAGGCTCGAACCAGCGACAAAAAAGTGATCCTTTCTTGCGCCTGAATGTTTTAAACTCACTTGAAATACATACTGTACATACATCCAAACAAACAAAAAGCGCTATGGGGTAGCTCAAATATTTGGTCGGTGCTCTTTTTGGGTAAGGGATTCATCAAAGCAAACAACAAAAATCAGTTCAAGGCACTCGAAAAATGTGAATTTTTTTAAAAAAGCCTGTTTCGGAAGGGAGCTGCCTTCATCAGGGTAACAGTGATCAGGTGCGTATAGAGTTTCTTTTGAGTGCTACGGTCACATGACTCATTCAAATATCTCAATAATACTCAAATATTGTAACAAACAAAGAACATACATACATACAAAGGCATACAATTGCAAATATGAAAAAGTATATATATAGAACAAATAAGCAAGTATGTACATTTGTATGCCTTTGTATCTATGTATGCGTATATATGCTCTCCTATATCAGTGCTGAATTAATGATTGTAGTTGACATTGTTTGTTACAATATTTGAGTATTATTGAGATATCTGAATGAGTCATGTGACCGTGGCAGCTCCCTCCCGAAACGCGTAGGTTTTTTAAGAATAAGCCATTTAAATAAAGGCTTTTTTTTTTTTTTAAATCACATTTTTCGAGTGCCTTGGACTGATTTTTGTTGTTAACATACTGTACATAGTCACAGGTCTTAAAAACATTATTTCATTCATTCACTTTCTTTCGGCTTACTCCCTTAATTATCAGGTGTCACCACAGCGGAATGAACCGCCAACTATTCCAGCATATGTTTTAACACAGCGGATGCCCTTCTAGGTGTAACCCTAGTACTGGGGAAACACCCATACACACTCATTATCACACACACACTACGGCCAATTTAGTTCATCCAATTTACCCATATCACATGTCTTTGGACCGTGGGGGAAACTGGAGCACCCGGAGGAAACCCATACGAACATAGGGAGAACATGTAATATCCACACAGAAATGCCAACTGGCCCAGTTGGGACTCGAATCAGTGACCTTCTTACTGAGGCGACAATGCTAACCACTGAGCCACTGACCCACCTGAAAATCAAATGCCAGTAAATAACAATTGTGGTTAATCTCTGTAGTGATTCTTCAAATCACGTGTGTACTTTAGCTCCCAGTCAACTATAATAGAGAGTGATGTGACTATTGTAGATGTGCACACTACAATATTGATGCTGAGTCAGAAAAAGTGTCAGCGTCTCTTCAAAGACTTGGATTAAACAGCTTGATTCCTAAGACTTGTGTCAAATGGAGCATGTACCAGTCTGCTGCCCCCAATCAGTTTTACAAGAATACAGGCGAGAATACAGATGAGCAGTGACTGAGATAAACGTTCAGAAAAGTCTGCGAGGAAAGTTGCAGAAGTTCGGAAAGTTTAATCCACATCTGTCATTGGTGCCATCAACCAGACAATTGAGGACAACCTAATTCTGACTTATTTACGATGTATTCCATTCAGAAGGTGTCAGAAGTCTAAAACATACAACGACTAGCGAATCCTCTCAAGCTTGAAGTCTTTTTCTCCTCGTTCTCTTCCTCTCTGTTTTCTCTGTGTTTCTGTGAGGCATTTCAAGGACAGCCAGCACCGCTGCACCATAATAGAGAGATAATGTTGCTCTCTGTAAAAGCAGACATCTCTGTTAATCATAACTACAGAGTCGCTAATTGTCTTGTTAGATAAACATTAGGGCTGCCAATTTAACAGGTTCATTTAGTTCAATTAATGTTAAAAAAAAACACTGTTCAAAGTTAGGGGTCTGGATTATGTTTATTTTTTTGGAAAGACAATGACTTTTATTTTCGCAGGGGTGCATTAAACTAATTTTAAAAAAGTAAATATATTTAATATAGAAATAATAAAAGGTAAATAATAATATTTATATATTTTATAATTTCAAACAATAAATGAGTAATTTGGGTAAGTAATGAGTAAAAAATAATTATATATATACACACACACACATACACACATACACACACACACACACACACAAACACACACACACACACAAACACACACATGCACACGCACACACACACACACACACACACACACACAACAGTTTTGTCTGGTTCTCGAATCTAATAGATTATTCTGCAATTTCAGCACTCGTACAGCCTCTTCACCCTTTTACTCCGCCCATATGACAAGCAGAGGACAATAAAATATTGCAGCTGTTGGACAAATGTGCTTTTGAGACTTTTTAGGTGAGGATGTAGTTGTTTAGATCACAACTATGCAGTTTATTTAAAAGGATAGTGCCTTATTTAAAAGTCATATTAAATTCAGCATATTGGCAGCCATCAGAAGAGCAAAAAAGCTGAACAAATCATTATAGAAAAGGTAAGTGACATCCTAAGTCGATCTGTTTCTTTTGTATGTTGTAATGCATAGTAATCTAGTAGTATTTACATTGCTTTTTTGGGGTTAATTATTGTATACACACATAGGGAAATAAATAGACTCAATGGTGGGCAAAAAAATACATATGCGGATTTCTGTGGGCTTTCATGCACTATTTCATGTACCAAAAATGCTGGGATCAGCATAACACCTTTTGAATACATTTTGTCACAACACAAATTGATTAAGGTAACTTATTTTACAAACATTCAACTATTTCAAAGGGACAGCGGGGTGGCACAGTGGTTAGCACTGTCACCTCACAGCAAGAAGGTCGCTGGTTCAAGCATTTCTGTGTGGAGTTTGCATGGTCTCCCCATGTTCGTATGGGTTTCCTTTGGATGCTCCGGTTTCCCCCACAGTCCAAAGACATGCGCTATAGGTGAATTGGATGAACTAAGTTAGCCTTAATGTGTGAGTGTGTGTGTGAATGTGAGAGTGTATGGGTATTTCCCAGTACTGGGTTGCAGCTGGAAAAGCATTTGTTTTGTAAAACATATGCTGGCAGTTCATTCCGCTAAATAAATCAGAGACTAAGCCGAAGGAAAATTAATGAATGAACTATTTTAAAGTTGTATTTTACAACCAAAAAACTGAAGAATTGTGTTGATTCAGCTCATTTAAAATAAGTTGTTTGAAAAAGCATCAAAAATCATTTTTTTGAGTGTGTGAGCCTTCTCATTACCACAATAAAGTGCACAAATATTGTAATTAATGAACAAAAAAACATCATGAATTAATGTCATTTGTTTTACATTTGCTCAACTGACTTCCTTTCACTCACTTTCCTTTGGCGTAGTCCCTGATTTATCAGAAGTCCCCATAGCGGAATAAACTGCCAATGATATATTTTTTATGTGGCCGAAGCCCTTCCAGCCACAACCCAGCACTGAAAGTACACTGACTCATGAACCCCTGGTGCTGGGAAACACCCACACACAGCCCCTAACAAACTTTTACAAAGAATTTCTCTTGGCGTTTGCACTTCACCACTAAAAACACACTTCCTCACATTAGTCCTGTATGTTTGCCCTCACATCAGGTCACACAACAAACTGCTTCAGATATGGATTTCCTAGTCATTTGGATTCACACACTCCCACACGCTCAAGTGTACTTCTCATTCTCCCCACACGCCTTTCTGGCTCTCTTAAGCTCATCTCACACATAAAACAACCAGATGCGATCGAAACACTCAATTTCATTTTACATCTCCTCTTTTTTTTCCCCCTCATCGGAAAGGCCTTTGTTTTCCCATGAGAATGTAGACAAAAGGCACTCCCCGTGACCGAAGATAATGGAGCCATCACTGCTCCCAGCCAGGCAGGACCGCCGTGTTATATTCCATCTCATAAGCTCAATTTTTCATAGTGTATATATGCACAAAGTTAGTTGACAACGGTGACCCGTGTACTCAATGATCTCTGTTGGGGTGTATTAGTGATGTGGGTGAGATATGGGGTAAATTCAGTACCTGCAGAAGTTTCCACCGGTTGTTGAGGTGCTCCAGGGCTCTGGCGTTATCCATGGACAAGTGCACATCAGATATGGCCAGCTCATGGGCCAAGTCATTGATGTGCTTCATTCCTTCTTTAACCTGGCTCAGCTCTTCTTTAAACAGCTACAACACATAGAGAAATGAATTTAAAGGGATTGTTCACACACAAAAAGTTAATTATTTCATATTTACTCATTCTTTACAGTACGTTTCAACCCTCTGTTGAACATAAAAGAAGATACTTTGAAGAAAGCTGAAAACTTGTAACCATCGACTTCCATTGTATTTGTTTTGCCTATTAAGGAAGTCAATGGTTAGGGGTTTTTACAACTTTCTTCAAAAATAAATGAGGAAGGGATGGGGTCGGAAAATGAATTTATTTTTGTTCTATTGTAAATTATATTTAGAGGTTTTTGTATGGCGTTTCAAGAGTTCACACTTAGCTGATGATTGATAATAAAGCTAGTTTGGCATGCTGTCCCGGGAGAGAGCCCTGAGCTCATAAGCTCCTCGAGCCCGGGGCTCCCTCCCATTTACTGGGCGAGAGGGGAGTTTGAGCTCAGGTAGATCTCAAGAACCTCCTGCCCTCCTGCTGCTTATAATCTGTTATGAGGTTATGCTGCTGATGGAATTTGGGTATGGTGCTGATTTGTTTTAGTCAATTTACTTATGTCTCATGTTTTGGACTGTGGGAGAAAACCGGAGGACCCGGGGAAAACCCATGCGAACATGGGAAGAACATGAACTCCGCACAGAAATGTCAACTGGCTGGGAAGAGGCCCGAACCGGAGGCATTCCTGCTGTGAAGCAACAGTGCTAGCCACTGGGCCACCGTGCTGCCCTATAGAGGAAAGGGGAGAAGAGGGGGTGGAAGGGGGGATTCTTCAAGACGAAGATGACTAGGGTAAGATGCTTTGGTTATTTATACTAAGATGGGAATCGTCTGATCGGTGGATTGTGCATTAGCTTGACTCTGGGCCAGCCGTGTCAATCATAAGCACGCTCTACTCTTGAAATTAGTTTATACCTAAACTTCATCTCATGAGTAAAATCTATAAAAAAAATTATCCAATGGAATACAACGGAATAAAAGTTTGGCAAATGGGACTTCAAGAAGTTGAGACCATACAGCAAAATAATAATAATAATAATAATAATAATAATAATAATAATAATAATAATAATAATAATAATAATAATAA
>CAIGQQ010038995.1:857153-875384 GCA_903798035.1 Danio albolineatus
CAACAATAATAATAAAAATAGTAATAATAATAATAACAACAATAATATTAATAATAATAATAATATGATAATAATAACAACAACAATAATAACAATGATAATAATAATAATAATAATAATAATAATAATAATAATAATAATAATAAGATAATAATAAAATAATAAAATAATAATAATAATAATAATAATAATAATATGATAATAATAAAATAATAAAATAATAATAATAATAATAAAAAATAATAATAATAATAATAATAATAATAATAGACTATGATAATAGCAATAATAAAAATTAAAATAAATATAAATAAACGACCGAACAAAACTACTAACGTTTTGAACATTTTGTTTTGTCTCGTCTTGTTCAACGAAAATAAAGGGACATTTTAGCATAGTTTTTATAAATCCCATTAAGTCTTGTTTTTTACTCATCAATGATATTGCATTATAAATGTAATTACAGTCATCATCACGACCAGCATTTACGCCGCATCTCATTTGCGTTACGTGAAAAAAGTTTGTTGACGATAATATTTAATCAATTTTCATTGACGAGAGCAAATACTGTCAATTTTAATTTCTGGTGAACTATCCCTTTAAATAAAAATTACTAAACTAGCTAATCATTTGATTTCTGAGCGGATTGTGGATTTGGACTTATTGCGTGTTACAATTGGAGTGCTGTATATTGCTTATGAAAAGGAAGGAAAAAGGAATGATATAGGCAGGCTGGTCATTTATTCATTCACTACCACTGCCTGCCTCCTTTCACTGAGGTGCAACATTGGGCATAAGTGCAAGAGGCAGTCAGTCTGTCGATGACACAGAGTGAAACTACACCAAATGTCTAAGTGTGACAAGACTCAGTGTGTGTGAACCGGTGGCACAAGGAAATCGGTAACAAATGCAGAGAGAAATATTGATGTGAGATGACAGCTAATATTTTATGCACAACTGTTCAGAAGCGTGGTAGTTTGGTAGGTTTTTCTTGTTACTGTTTTTTTGCACTTTTGAATGAAGTTTTGCATGCAAAAAAAAGCAAACAACCCAAAATTGAGTCAATTTTAGGGGGTTATTTTTCATTTTTCTATTCAAACACTGTCTGTAGAGTCAGATTTGTGCAACCCCTTAGAGCAGAGGGGTCAAACTCAGCTCCTGGAGGGCCTCAGCACTGCACAGTTTTGCTTCAACCGTAATAAACACATCTGATCAAACTAATTGAGTCCTTCAGGCTTGTTTGAAACCTACAGGTAAGTGTGTTGGAGCTAAACTCTGCAGGGTTGAGGCCCTTTCAGGAACTGAGTTTGACACCCCTGCCCTTTGGTTTGGTTCAAAAGCAGGAAACTAACAAGCTTATTTAGCACAGGTTTTCTCATTTTCACCATAACAGATGACAGAAAACATTCCCAGAACATTTAGTAAAGATTGTGTAAATGTTAGCACATAACGTTATTAAAACAACATTTACTAACATTCTTGTAACATTCTTAAAACATGAAAAAAATGTGAAAGGACTTAACTTTCCATTTGAAGTTAAGTCAGTTTAAGAATAACATAAGACTGACACAGCGGTGCAGTGATTAGCACTGTCACCTCACGGCAAGAAGGTTGCTGGTTTGAGTCCCAGCTGGGTCAGTTGGCATTTATATGTAGAGTTTGCATATTCTCCCCGTGTTTCCTCCGGGTACTCCGGTTTCCCCCAGAGTCCAAAGACATTCGATGTAGTTGAATTGAATAAACTAAATTGGCCGTATGTGTGTGAATGAGTGTGTATGGATGTTTCCCAGTACTGGGTTGCAGCTGGAAGGGTATCCGCTGTGTAAAACATATGCTGGATAAGTTGGCGGTTCATTAAGCTGTGGTGACCCCTGATGAAAAAAGGGACTAAGCCGAAGGAAATGAATGAAGGAATGAACATGAGACATTATTGAAGCATTTGTACAGTAGTGATGTTCATTCATTCATTCATTTTCTTTTCGACTTAGTCCCTTTATTAATCCGGGGTCGCCACAGCGGAATGAACCGCCAATTTATCCAGCATTTGTTTTACGCAGCGGATGCCCTTCCAGCCACAACCCATCTCTGGGAAATTGTAGTGATGTTATTATAACCAAAACATAATGTTAATATATCATAAAAAACTAGCTGTTTTGAATGTTCTAAGAAGCTTTCACCATAACGTTTATGCAACTTAGTCAGAATGTTATTTAAAATGGTCTTAGAATATTATAAGAATGTGAAAACATTGATCTTAAACATTTAAATAACATTCTAAGAATATTAATATAATAACAAGAGACTGAAATGTTGTGAAAATGTTTTGAAAAACATTATTATAACCCAAAATTATGTAACTACATCATATAAAAACTGATATTTTGAACGTTCAAACAACATAAAAAAGACGTAATGTTATATAACTGAATTTAAATGTGTTTACAGCCATTGATAGATACAAATCTCTTCGAAGCCATCAGATTTGTGCATATCTTCATGGAAATACATGTTGTGTACATTTTATTTAATCTATAAAATCATAGCAGTTATGTAAACCTATAATCTATAACAAGAGTTCTCAAACTCGGTCCTGAAGGTCCAGTGTACTGCAGATTTTAGCTCCAACTTGCCTCAACACACCTGCAAGCATGTTTCTAGAAAGCCTAGTAAGAGCTTGATTAGCTAGCCCAGGTGTGTCTGATTGGGGCTGGAACTAAACTTTGCAGGACACTGGCCCTCCAGGACCCAGTTTGGACACCCCTGATCTATAACCGCTCTACTCTTAAAGAACGCTCTAAAAAATCCAGGTTGCATCATTGCAAAAATGGACAAGCCAAACTTTTGGGATACATTTGGGTTAAAAACACACAACATACTATGCATAAAGTCCCAATATTCAATAAAGACTATCCTCATTGTATGTATAAGATACCTGGTGAATAGTACATATAGGGGCATGGATTTTATGCCCTGTTCATGCAGCCTGGAAAATGAATGTCAAGCTGTACGTCTGCATGAGCTGCCATGCGCTGGCTGGTTCTGACAGCAGGAGAAACACTGATAAATGCTCCTCCTCCTGTCAGTGCGCAGCTCCAACATGTCAGTCCCGTTTCAGCCCCAATGAAACTCAACATATTGCATCAGGCACAGCTTCAGGCACATAGACTGGTAAATTATTTAATTACACAGTTGCACTCACATCTACTGTACAATTCACAAAAAAACGCGCACAACACGTCACAAAAGCATTTACATCAATACAGTAATCTGCTGGGACGGCAGAGTAGAACGTCTGACTCACTGAGGCATAAAGTAGTTCTGTAAATAGATACCTACACTGTTCCGTATCTATAATAACTCTTGCTTATCTCCACAGGAACAACCATGATCATATCGTCAATAAAGAGACCTCCTACGGTACAGCTGTGGGAGTCTGGGTCTGTACACCGTCAATGGTAGATTATGAGGCAAAACATTAGAGAGATATGTTTTGTTTTTGTTTTTTGTTTCAGAGAAGGTAGATTACAGAAGAACATATTCAGGTCTCTCATCTTTCAGAGCTTTTATTGTTCTGACACTAATCTCTTTGTTTCACAGCCAAATGACGAGGTACAGTATATCTTAAGGGTAAATGTAAGCAGTGTAGAGCTGAGTGAGCTGTACTAGATCGGAAAAACAAAGCACATAGTACAAAGGAGATTCGAAAAGTAAAAAAGCTCATGGCAATATATGTCTGTGATGACATTTTTGCAAAAGATGATATTATGTTGCTTACTGAACATTTTGCAGCAGTTTCAAAGGGAAATGTACAACAAGCGCTATTAAAAACTACTACTTTTTTCATAAACAGAAGAATGCCAAGCAGCTAATGTTTTATTTGTTATGTTTCATTTACATATTGCTCCAGAAATCAAGTGGCAATTTAGTGACACAAAATATGTTTAATGCAACAATTTATGGAGCGAAATCTATGCCAATATTTCATCATCTGCTGTCTTGGTGTAGAAAATGGCGAGAAAATCTGCCTAAATGCATATGACAACCCGCCTCCATGCATTTGTGAGAAAATCTGAATAAATGCATTTGTGAGAAATCTGAATGAGTGCACTTTTAAGAAAAAACTGCCTGGATTCATTTGTGAGAAAATCTGAATAAATGCACTTGTGAGAAAATTTATATTAATGCGTTTGTGAGAAAATCTGAATTAAGGCATTTGTGAGAAATCTGAATGAGCACATTTGTGAGAAAAAACTGCCTGGACGCATTTGTGTAAAAAAAATCTGAATAAATGCACTTGTAAGAAAATCTGAATTAATGCATTTAGGAGAAAATCTGCCTGAGTGTATTTGTGAGAAAATATAAATGAATGCATTTGTGAGAAAATCTGTCTGGATGCATTTGTGAGAAAATCTGCCTTAGTGTATTTGTGAGAAAATCTGCCTGAGTGTATTTGTGAGAAAATCTGTCTGAATGCATTTGTGAGAAAATCTGCCTGAGTGTATTTGTGAGAAAAATGTGAATGAATGCATTTGTGAGAAAACCTGCAGGTATGCAGCTGTTTTCACTAGATATTTTTGTTCAGGGGCTAGATGCAGTTACATGCAGATGGACTGCATTTATTTTCGAAATATGTTTCATATTTGTTAAGCACAATACGTTTATGTGTTAACACCACTGGTTTTTTGCTCAAACTGACATTTGTTTTCGCAAAGTAGTTTGTTTGTTTGCGAGTCGAGTGATTCTTTGCCAAGCAGGTTGTGTTTACAATACCACCAATACAACCTCAACCTAATAAAAACTGATAGAGTCAAAGGGTAAAAAAGTAAACTGTCTGATTATATTTTTTTTAATAATTTAAAAATGAAATATGATAATATGGGTAAAATGGGTCCTCAATGGGTCTTCTATTTTCACTCAGCATAACACACAAACACAATAACAACATGCTTTTTAAATCATATACCTTTATGCAACTAATAATTCAAAAGTGCAACTTGTTTCAAATTGTTAAAAATGTCTTTGCTGACTAATTGATAAAACTGAGTGCACTGTTATAAAATGATATGGCATGAAGTCATGACAATAAAGTTTTTTTTTAATGCTTCTTTAATGTACTTTCATCAGTTAGTTTAACTTCATTTTTTTTAGTCAGTTTGACTCATGTAAGTTAAGATGACTCGAAAAGTTCAGTTGATTCAACAAAAAACTGGCATGTTTTTACAGTATGGTTAAAATGATTATTTATTACAGTAATAAAATGATAATGACAAAGTATAAATATTGGAAAATAGCTTAATAAGAATGTGATCACTGTGATCTAATTAAATGAGCATTACACTAAATATCATTTAACAATAGAATTAAACACATTTTATTGAAAAATTTAAGTTGTATCGTAAGTGACACCTTATTATATACTCTAAGGACACATTCTGCATTTTAAAAAGATATATTATATAAATACATACACAGCAGGAGCAAATCACATCACGCATTCACAGTACAATTAATTTAAAGTCTTCGAAATATCACTAGCTTAATCCCTAATACCCAACAGTGAAATGAAGTGAGAAATAAAGTGAAAGACCTTCTGTACCATTAAAGAAGTGTGCCCGTGGAGAGTCTCATTACAATCTTGTTTAAAATCTTACAAATAGTAAATCGAGCAAGCTGTGAGGTCCACTGACAGCTGAAAATAGCTGGGAAAAAATATCCGTCTGTCAGTTTGCTTCAAATTATACATCAACACCAGCCCATAAAAACACATTTATAGAAATATAAATGCACACTGAACCGTTTTATCTTCATTTATTTCAAGCAGCACATCTAGAAGTACACTTTTGAAAAGACATCACAGCAGCTGGCAAGATAAAAGCAACATTTATGACTTATTCAAAGGAAGAAAGGTCACTAACATCTGGGATGACCTGAGTTGAGTTAATTAATAGCTAATTTTAATATTTTGGGTTAATTACCCTCTTAAATATTTAGTTTGGATATGTTTCAATTTGCTACTACTAAAATATTTATTGTACTGCTGCTACCAAACCAGATATGTACTGTAGTTACAACACTAGCACTGTTGAATGCAATGAGAATGTTATCTGTTTGTAGCATTTCTCATGTGTGCCCAATCATCCTAGACAACATCTAAAAAAAAAACACCTGTGCACGTCCATACCTTTTAATTGTTTAAACCCTTATGTGCTGCTTTAACATAAGAAACGCATACTTACAGGTGAACTAAAACATTGTTCTTTAGTTTCCAAGAAAGTTTCATGGAGTGACAACTCAAGTAAAACACAGCATGCATGGCTAAAATTACCTTGCAAATTCTACTTAAAACATCATACAGTACATGCTGGGAGATTATATTTGATGGAAATATTATTCGCTTATTTTATATTTTTACCAACTAAAGTAGTGTGATGTATTTACTTTAGTCACCAAATCAGACACAATTGCCTTTAAAACCCAATCCAAACTAGACTAGTGATCCAAAACATAGATTAGACAGACGTCATGTGTAGTCATTCATATTGGTGTATTTGATGACTAGTCTAGTTTTGGACTATTCTTAGACATCCATTTTCACTGACAGCATAAATTTAGACTTGTTTAAGCCAATGGGCTCTATTTTAACGATCTAAGCGCAAAGTCTAAGAGTCTAAGAGACTCTTAGTTGTAACTAAGAGTCGTGTCTGAATCCACTTTTGCTATTTTAAGGACAGAAAAATACAGTCTGCGTTTAAGCATAACGTGCATTAAGCCAATCAGTCTTATCTCCTATTCCCTTTAAGAGTCAGTTGCGTCATCATGGCGCATTTGCTATTTACACGGAGAGCTTTGTAAGTGGAAAAACTGGAAACTCGCTCTACAGAAGACATCCATTAGCCTATATATTTAATTTCGTAATTTAATTTGTTAATTGCAGAGATTTGTTTCAAAACTATTTCTAAATTCAGTTTTAATTTCCAGAAAACTAATAAAATTTCAATAACAACGAAGTGTGGTGAAAGAAACCACGAGTCCTATTCTTATGCCCCATATGGTGATGCAGACGTCTCCAAAACCCGACAGGTGGACAAATTTAAACTTGTTTTTATTAAAAACAAATATATTTATGCATAAAATAAATAATACTGCTAATAAAACTAACATTATTCAAAAGCAAATTGTTATAAATAATCTAAAAAAAAAAATCCGACATGAAGAAGGCATGGAGGCATTGTTTTTTATATTCATGTAGACAATAATTTTTGTAATATTTTAATTCTTTTAATTTAATTTAATAAATTTAATTTTTTTCATATTTAAAGATATTTGTGTATTGCTGCAGATTTTGTAAGCTTTTTGAACCCACATAGGCACATAAATAACATGCTCTGCACTGGACTTTAGAGAAGCTGTTAGTTAGTCAATGGTGCAGTCTATTTCAGCTTCTCAAAATAGCAACATGCCAAAAATGCTAATGTTAACAAGCTTCCTTTTCAGACCAGCACACCCATGGGTCCACAAAGCGGCACACATAGATTTGCTATTTAAACAACTTTAAGAGGTCACACCTAGATAGTGCTCGACTATGATAGCAGGTTTGGCATGCTGTCCCGGGAGAGAACCCTGAGCTTGGAGATAGATGAGCCCAAGGTTCCCGCCTGGTCAATAAGCATCACGAGTGCCCCTATTGTACTATATCTAATATGTGGTTCTGTTTGATTTAGTATGAATGTGTTAAGTGCTTGTGACTGTTGTTACTATTTGTTTAAGTGCGTGTTGTTAGACTGTGGGAGGAAAGCGGAGAACCCGGGGAAAACCCACGCAAACACGGGGAGAACATGCAAACTCTGTGCAGGGATGCCAGCTGGCTCGATTAGAACTTAAGCGTGTGGCCCTCTTACTGCGAGGCAGCGGTGCTAGCCGCTGAGCCACCGTGTTGCCCGATCATGGAAAGACATAGAAGTGGGGGATGGGTGAGGGGGGGATTCCCAAAAACGAAGATGTGGAATGAAGTTTAGGCAGGATATATATAGTAGTTTTAGGATGATCTGATAGGCTAGCTAATGATTAGTGATAGGAATCAGCTGAAGTCAATCATATCACATGCTCCTCTCAAAATTAGTTTGTGAAACTTCACATGGTGCAAAATGTGAAAATTATATCTGGTCTGAAAATAGCAACACCGGGTGTATAATAGGGCCCAATGTGTTTATGTTTATACCGCTTTCTGTCACTCAATGTAAATATTTATGATAACCACTAATTCAGTAAGTGAAAGGCGTTGCCTAAAAAAATAGTAAAAGTCAATGACTGGGAGGCTTGAACGTTTTATCTTTTACATTAGAGATAAATTACATTCAGGAAGTTGTTGCCACAGAATAAAGCCTGAGATCAACGGCTGTCTGTCTGTTGTATAAGACACTGACTTATTACACAGTTACTTGCCACGAAACAAAGAAATTAGACATTAAACATTGTTCTGAGCCATTATAGTTCATTAATTCTTTAATTAGGCTAAATGCAAAGCTGACTGAAATGAAAACAACTGATGGGTTATACAACAACCTGCGCATAATTAGTCACAAAACTGAAACCGGCTTAATAAAGCATATACTAACCTACTAATTATTCATTCACAAAATTGCACAGAACTGTCAAAACAGCTCTGTGACAGACAGATACATGAATGTGGATGCAGAGTAAGTACGTGGATTTAAGTGTATTAGCTGATGCTTCAAATTTCCCAGATGAGCCTGCATTAGGGCTGCACAATATATCGTTACAGCTTCAAAATCAATGTTGCACGTTCACAATAGTCACATCACAGGATGTGCAATGTTGAGTCTGAATTATATTTGAGAATTTTTGTCTTGTTTCTAGTTCAAAAATCTAAATTTCAAAACAAAAACAATAATATTTTACTGAACCCAATGGCAGATTTTTGTAAAATTTGTTTAAAGTTTAACTTTTGATCTTTTTGACCTATTAGATTTTGACCTATTAGATCAGAAAGTTAAAACATATATATTTTTACTTGACTAAAACTCTCAGTAACAAAAGCACTTTGTTTGAGTGTGATCCTTCAATTTACAGTATGTACCTGAATACCATTACACTCTCCAGAAAAAAGCATTAAGTAGAACTATTCAAACCACCTGGTGAAACTATATTTGTATCTCAATATACACTCACCGGCCACTTAATTAGGTACACCTTACTAATAACGGGTTGGACCCCCTTTTTCCTTCAGAACTGCCTTAATCCTTCGTGGCATAGATTCAACAAGGTACTGGAAATATTCCTCAGAGATTTTGGTCAATATTGACATGACAGCATCATGCAGTTGCTGCAGATTTATTGCCTGCACATCCATGATGCGAATCTCTTATTCCACCACATCCCATGCTCTATTGGATTGAGATCTGGTGACTGTGGAAGCCATTTGAGTACAGTGAACTCATTTTCAGTACAGTGAACTTATGACAGTGAATTGTCATGTTCAAGAAACCAGTTTGAGATTATGACATGGCATGGCTTCCTCCTGCTGAAAGTAGCCACCAGAAAATTAGTACACTGTGGTCATAAAGGGATGGACATGGTCAGCAACAATACTCAGGTAGGCTGTGGCATTTACATGATGCTCAATTGGTACAAATGGGCCCAAAGTCTACCACCACCAGCCTGATCCGTTGATACAAGGCAAAAGGAATCGTCTTGACCATGCCTACATGCCTAAATACATTAAGCTGCATTGTGTATGTATATCGCAGAAAAAAATATAATCACATATTTCCAATATCGTGCATCCCTAGCCTGCATTATTTAGTGGTTGTGTTTTCTCGGAATAACATACCTTGGAATATCCCAACCGACCAGTTAGAATGGAATATTCCAGACAGCCATGTAATAAGTACATTTAAGGTAATAGGTAAAACTGCAATAGGTAAATAGGGTGATTCTAGTGTTAATAACTTGTGATGGTCTTACCTTTGTAGCATCTATGTGATCCTGCAGTGAGTCGATGAACAGATCTCCTACAGGCTCCCAGGCATCCCTCACTCCCTCCGCCTGTTCCAGAGCCGCTGCCAGCTCCTCCATGGCGGCCTGGATCTGCAGCAGCCTCTCCAGGGTTCGCTCCATGTGCCGGTGCCGGTCCACGCAACGCGCCGTCAGCTTCTCCCACAGGTCACTGGCCACGTTGGCCTGCTTCCACACGGAACGGCTGACATTCAGCATCCGTCGGCGAGGAGAGACCTCTGTGAGGAAGAATGAGAAGCTATGAGAGTGAAAACAACAGCACTGATCTTTCCATTATTAATTCCCCCATGTGACACAGACACACTCATGATGACATGTGGATGCAGAATTGGGTTGATGGCCTACATGGGATGAGGCAATTTCTCATCAGGCAGTGTAATATCTATGCACCTGTGCTGGGTAAATGTTCGATTATAGTACCTGGAGTGCTGTCTGTCAATGGCCAGCTGCCAGATTTTGAAGTTGAATATGTTTTATGATGAAAACACCAAGATGCAAATAAAATGTGCATGATAATTGAAAAGAAACTGTACTTTTAATGAAATGGTGTACTCAAAACTGAAAATTTGCATTTAATGCAGTATATTCTTCCCCAAACAAGGTGAATTGTTCTTCAGTAGGATGTTAAAAAAAGATTTTTAGCTAAAATATGCACATAAGGTGACACCGTGGCTTGGTGGTTAGCACTGTCACCTCACAGCAGGAAGGTCACTGGTTCGAGTCCCGGCTAGGTTAGTTGGCAATTTCTGTTCGCATGTTGTTGCCATTTTCAGTTTGCATGTTCTCCCTGCATTGGCATGGGTTTCATCCGGGTGCTCCGGCTTCCCCCACAGTCCAAAGACAAGAATTGAATTGAATTGAATAAACTAAATTGGCCGTAGTGGATGTGTACGAATGAACGTATGAATGTTTCCCAGAACTGGGTTGCAGCTGGAAGAACATCCGCTGTTTTAAACATATGCTGAATAAATTGGCAGTTCATTCCTCTCTGGCAATCCTTGTGAATAAAGGGACTAAGCCGAAGAAAAAAGAATGAATGAATATTGATGAGCTGAATGAGCTGAAACAACACAATTCTTGAGTTTTTTTAAGGACAACTCAACTGTTTTATGTTCAATCCACTTAAATTTGTTAAAACAATTATTTTAACTTATCCTAAAACAAACAAAAAGCACTCAGGGGTAGCTCAAATATTTGGTCGGTGCTCTTTGGGTAAGGGATTCATCAAAGCAATCAACAAAAATCATTCCAAGGCACTCGAAAAATGTGTAAAATTTACAAAGCCTATATTCACATGGCTAGTTCTTTAAAAAAAATATATATATATTTTAACTTAATTAATTTGTGGCGCCACAGTGGCGTAGTGAGTAGCACGTTCGCCTCACAGCAAGAAGGTCGCTGGTTCGATCCCCGGCCGGGCCAGTTGGCATTTCTGTGTGGAGTTTGCATGTTCTCCCCGTGGTCGCGTGGGTTTCCTCCGGGTGCTCCGGTTTCCCCCACAGTCCAAAGATATGTGGTATAGGTGAATTGGGTAAGCTAAACTGTCCGTAGTGTATGTGTTTGAATGAGAATGTATGGATGTGTTTTCCAGAGATGGGTTGTGGCTGGAAGGGCATCCGCTGCGTAAAACAAATGCTGGATAAGTGGGCGGTTCATTCCGCTGTGGCGACCCTGGATTAATAAAGGGATTAAGCCGAAAAGAAAATGAATGAATGAATTAATTAATTAATTTGTATTGAAACAACGTGAAAGAACTGTGTGGAACCCTCCTTTTTTATAGCACTCAAAAAAAAAAACACGTTTGCTGTTAGATGAAATGTCCTGAAACACAATTATTGTGGGTTTTTTTTTAGATAACCTAATCGCTTTATTTTCAATCCACTTTAATTTCTAAAAACTAATAGGTTATCTTAACTCCTTCATGTTGTCCCAACTCAAATCAAATGTTTGGAACCCAGCATTTTTTACAGTAAATGTGGTCCTTGGTGATTCATAAAATCCAAGTTTATGGTTACTGGCACAAACTGGTGAAAACAAATCCACAGCCAACAGTCCTGAGCGGTTTGTTTACAATGGACTTTAAGAATGCATGTGTTGTGTTGTGATTCAAAATTGTAACTGTGCTAATTTTTGACGCTGCAATCTACAATATGTAAAAAGTAAGATTACAATGGCTCTTTTAGGAAGAGTTTTCACTGATTTGTAATGTTAGATATGCATTATTATGTAACAGGCATTCCTTTGTGAGGCTTTGAATTAAAGCTAATAATTTTTTCAGTTTATCACCATGAGCCACATATTAAATTTGTTTGGCTGCAAAAGTAGATTTTTTTGAGTGAACTATCCATTTAATTATGACAATGTTTTGGTTTTACACTTAATTGAGGTTAAAAAATGGCAATGTTTCTAAAATCAAAATAAAACACATATTCAAGTCGAATCTATGAAAACAAGTCTTAATATCTTATGAAATGCGGGGTTTTTCTTGGGAAAGAAGGATATATTCACTGAATTTAATTAAAACTGCATTATTATTTGTTTTTCAGCCCAGTACTTTTGCCTCCAAGAACTGGCATGCTGTTACCAGACATAAGGCATCTGTTACACTTCACTAGAATAATGCAGAAAATTATCGCATAAATTAAACTTGCAATCTAAAAGAAAACATTGCTAGAGTCACGGTAACACTTTATTTTGATGGTCCATTTGAGTATTAGTAGACAGTCTGCTTAATATCTTCTGATACAGAAATTCAACAGACAATAAGAGACTTTGCGAGTACATATCAACTTACACTGACCCTAACCGCAATGCTAACCCTAACCTCTTACTGAGTGATCAAAGATTTTAGAATATCTCAATAATTATAGTAAAGCATATTATATAAATATTTACTTAAATAGGAACACGAATGGGAACTATAATACTCTTCCGCTGTATTTGGCACAGTAGTATAGACACCACACACCCAGTGCAGGTTGTAAAACTCAAGAGTGGAGCTGTGGTCATCATGACTGAATGTAAACGAGGTATAATCTGGAGTTATTTTACTCCAGTAAATAATGACATGGCATCAAGTGATACTTGTCACAAAACTGTTCGCCACAGAGGCAATCTATTGACTGTTGTCAAGGACTTTTTTTGTTAGGCAAATAGCCTATTTGTTTTATTATATTCTACTATTCAAAAACAAAAGTCAGTAAAAGAAAAACAGGCTCAAAAGGAGAGTGTCAACAATCATTTGTTTCATTAAATAAAAAATTAGGGTAGGGAACAAAAAGGGGAAGATTTTTAAAAATTAAACATGGTTTGTGCAGTATTGTTTTTTCGTTATATTTGGTGGTATTTAGCCAATTATAGTTCTGTTATTTTAATAAATGTAAAAAGTAATAAGGTGTCTTGTGTTTTATTTAATAATAATAATAATAATAATAATAATAATAATAATAAAAAATAATAATAATAATAATAAAGGTGATATATTTTTTTAAAAAAGCACTATAAAACATTTCATTTGAGTACTGGTATCCATATCAATATCGATGATACTTGTCTTGAAATAATTGGTATCGGATCGGAAACAAAAATATTGGTATCGCCCATCCATACTTGACTGAATTGTTTTTTAACCAGTCACTTTAAACTGAAACTACACTCCATACAAAGTTGAATTTACAGAGACAGTCGTTTGACACATCTTTGCTACAAATATTGCCAGTGTCTGCACTTTTTTTCTCCAAAAAAAATAGTGACTGATAAAAATTTCCTTTGCTTATTTAAGTGTACATGTTTTATTCTTAAACTAAAAGTCTATGGTTTTTACCATCTTCAGCAGCCTGTTTATGTTTCTTTTTTATAACTGTGAAAAAAAACAGCCCCGCTCAATCAAAAAGAATTTCAAAGTGCATGTGTGAGAGTACATACATTGTACATAGCACTAAAAATATCTGACAGCATCCATTTATTATGCACTTACTGTTTTGATGGCAAAATTCGCATTATACTGTATGCACTGCATGAATACCCTCGAGTGTGCATACATAACCATACGAATCATACATAAACATCAAACGTCACCATTATGCTTGGTCAAATGTATTTACAAATGATAGGACTACGGAACAGACCTTTGCCATCAGGTAATGTTTCCTCTGGCTCTTGGAAAGGGTGTTGTGCCAGGAACGTCTGAGCCAACTCCAACACTGAGTAGATGTAAGGCCCTCTGGATTTGACATCTTCCATGAAAGCCTGCACACAAGAGCAGATGTTTACAAGTGCGTCACGCTGACATGATCAAACACCATTCATAGGCATTGACATGAAAGCAGCCTCGCTGACACAAATAAACTAGCGCACAGCCCCGAAACATCCATCAACCCCTGAGATGTCAATCCACTGAACTGAATTGAACTCGCCTTTTAAATTTACATAAGTAAACATTGACAGATTATCCTTATAGGAAATCTCACATGACTGCGTATTCACATGATTTTATTCCTCTGTTTTGTCCATATAACGAAAGCCGGGGATTTTCGAACCGATATTAAACTCTAATGAGACATCCCTGATGAGTCATACAATTGTGAAATGACACGAAGTTGAGTAAATGATGCCCGCTTTTTATATTTGGATGGACTATGCCTCTAAGGCTCTTCTCAAAATAAATTTAGACAGTTTTTATTTTACATTTAGGACTCAATGTAGGGTTCTTAATGTGGTTATGTAAAGCTCAAACCAAAACTGACAAATTTATGTATCAATAAACGCATACAGGCACCACGGTGGCTTAGTGGTTAGCACTGTTGCCTCACAGCAAGAGGGTCACTGGTTCGAGTCCTAGCTGGGAGTTTGCATGTTCTCCCCATATTGGTGTGGGTTTCCTCTGGGTGCTCTGGTTTCCCCCAGAGTCCAAAGACACGCGCTATAAGTGAATTTGATGTACTAAATTGGTCATAGTGTATGAGTGTGTGTGAATGAGTGTATATGGGTGTTTCCCAGTACTGGATTAAGGTTGGAAGGGCATTCGTTGCGTAAAAATATTTTCGGAATAGTTGGTGGTTTGATCTGCTGTGGTGACACCTAATAAATAAGGGATTAAGGACTAAAAACAAGGAATTATTGAATGAATAAACGCATAAATGTGCCATTTTAAATCTCAGGGGAATGTTGTAATTCAATAGAATTACATAATAATGGATAAAATTTGTACAATGAATAGGTTAGAATTTATTTGAACTCATTTACATACCTGTCAACCCTCCTATTTTTCCCAGGATTCTCCCGTATTTTATAGTTCTATCCCGCTATCATCCTGTAAAGGTATTTTATCGTATTTCTCCCGTATTTTCAGTCTTTCTCTGAAGAATGGCAATAAACATTAAAGATCCGGTCCTCCCTATATGCAACCCATACTGCCGAACCACCCTTGCTCTTTGATGCAAGTCAGTTCGTGCTTTTGGTTTATTTAGACATGAAAACAAAGAAGATTTATAAAGAAATAAATATAAAAACAACGGGATTCCCTTTACTTTCCATTACAGGTGCCATCGCTCCTCCTTTGCAATCCTCAAAAATGTCATATAGCGGTGTGTGACTGTCAGCTGACACGCTCCATAGTGATAAATAGACACTGTTTCCCAAACGGATTCTGTACATGCGATTTGAAGCGTAGCGAAAGTCTGTGTTTGAACAGACAAATACACAAAATTAATAATAATAACATCTAAAGATGTCCATCTTGATAGGTTTTTTTTTTTCAAACACAACTAGTTTGTCCTAAATGAGCATAAAAAGTTAGGAAAGCAATCGAATGCTTTCATTATAACGTTATTATGATGCCTTTTTAAAGTGACACCTGTTATTTAATGTAATCAAACGAAAAATCTAAATAAATGAGATTCATTCACTGCTCTTTAATCAGAATATGTAAATTATACAGTGAAGAAAAGGTTAATGAGATTTGATCATTTGATTCTACTTTTTTTAAATAGCTACTAGTTTTAATAAGCTGAACTGTTTGCTAATTTCATTCATTCATTCATTTTCTTGTCGGCTTAGTCCCTTTATTAATCCGGGGTCGCCACAGCGGAATCAACCGCCAACTTATCCAGCATATTTTTTATGCAGCGGATGCCCTTCCAGCCACAACCCATCTCTGGGAAACATCCATACACACACACATTCACACTCATACACTATGGACAATTTTAGGTTACCCACTTCACCTATACCGCATGTCTTTGGACTTGTGGAGGAAACCGGAGCACCCGGAGGAAACCCACGCAACCAAGGGGAGAACATGCAAACTCCAAACAGAAATGCCAACTGACCCAGCCGGGGCTCGAACCAGCGACCTTCTTGCTGTGAGGCGATCGTGCTACCCACTAGGCCACCGTGGCACCCTGTTTGCTAATTTATTTGCTGCTAATGTATACTATTTATTTTTTCTTTTGTAAATAATAATAATAAAACATACTGCTGACCGTTTAAAAGTTATTTACAATAAAACAGCTCCAAAAGAACATATTTAGTAATTTGGGTAGGTTTTTTGTGTGTGTGTGTGTGTGGGTGGGGGGGATATCCCTTAATTTCACATCCCAATGTTGACAGGTATGGTCATTTACTAGCCTCAATAACTACCAAACATCCAGATTATGGATATTCACAAATATTTGGAGTTCTTCTCAATAGCATGTACTGTACCACGTCCTTGAAACCTCCACCCACATTTGCACAAACTGAATTAGCTATCAAGAAACTGTAAATCGAAATCACACAGCTAAAAATAAAAATGCACTGCCGGGCAGCTGGAATCAAGAGGTCTCCTGAGGGGTCTTTGTGAAAAGCTTGCCCTCTTGTCCACGTCTTGCTATTCTATGTAATAACCGAGGCCTGAAAATGTTTTTATTCCACTCACTGTGAAACTTTAATAGTAGCTAAACTTCATCCTCCAGAGGTCTTTGGCTGAGTGAACAAAAATAAAGACTTAAGATCACTCGTGTATTAATTATACATTTGGTGGAAAAGCTGTAAGAAGTGGTTCTTTCTGTCTGTTGGCATCTCTGTTGTTTCTCTTAACTAAATGAATGATGGTGTCTACTTAGTTTTTGACGGCTCGGGGGATGAACTGTTATGATTTGACTTTAAGGAGGAGCGTCAGCATACTTCGGTTTTAAAGCAAACAACACACCCAATATATTTAAATCTATCAACAAAACCTGACAAAAAAAATTGCAGAGGGGAAGACAAAAAGAGTCTGATATGAAACTGCAGAGGAAGAAATCCACTTATGATCAATTATTTAATTTTCTTAAAACGCTGTAATTCTCTGCAGAGCAGCGTATGTGATTTCACTCCCTTCTTTGTCAGAAAAGTTTTAGAGCGATGTGGCACATTGGGAACGCGATCGGGGTGAATTAGGGGAAAAGAGAACAGTATGTGACAGGTGGAATGAGCGAGGATAGGATGTGCATATATGCATGTGCTTATTGCATTAAGACCAAAAAAATGGAGCAATAAAGCACCAAGTATACTTCGCTTTATGCGCATACATTAGTGTATGCACGCAATCCAATGCAAAGCCTTTCGAATTATTTTTCCATTTGATTGCATACAGAAACTGCACACTAGATAGATTCCTCCTTGTCCAGTGTCTGTGATTTTTCTCTTTAAAAGTTATAAGCAACAAACATGTCTTAATTTATTCCGAATGCATCATACTTGAGTTCATTTTCCCTTTTGCCAGCTGTGAATGCAGCAATCACATTCAAGTGTGCACTATAAGCAGACCACCTCTTCAAGAACGTCACAATACGAAGTGTTTCGTTTGTGGTGAGCACATGATGCGGACTGAAACAAACTCAAATGCAAATACTACAATTCATTATAAGAAAATATCACAGTATTTATTGACAAGGTTTTTGCAAGAAAGGATACATCTGCAGCTGGAAGTTAATGAGAATTATTTTTATTATTTTTTGAATTACCCATTGATTGTATTTTATTTGTGTCTACCCCTACCCCAACTCTAAACCCTACTCTAAAAACAGTAATTATACAAAGTATTATTCATGTTATTTGTTAAATTAATAAGCGTATTGTATTTCATTAACACCTAGACCCCATCCCTAAGCCCAAGCCTCACAGTAAAGTAAAAACAGTAATTATACATAGTATTATTCATGTTATTTATTAAAT
>CAIGQQ010038995.1:886695-894622 GCA_903798035.1 Danio albolineatus
TACACTGCAGAAAGAACAAAAACAGTGGTCACTGAAATAACTTCACTGTAAAAAAAAAAAGAAAAAAATGAAGAAAGTTGACTCAACAAACTACAGTACTTGGGTTAAACCTCTACTCAAAAATGCTGTGCAAGCAAATTGCCTTAAAATTTTAAGTCGAGTCAACTTTTTTGCAATGTTGAAACTAAAAAAGCAATGATTTATCAGAGATAAAATAAAAAAATAAAATTTTTTTTTTTTTTAAATTAAATTAAATTAAATTAAATTAAATTAAATTAAATTAAATTAAATTAAATTAAATTAAATTAAATTAAATTAAATTAAATTAAATTAAATTAAATAGAAAAAAATAAATAAACAAACTATAATGCAAATCAGATATTGCTTCGAAATGTGGTTCAACAGAAGCATTAAAATAACCAAACTAATGAAACTGGCTTGGACAAAATTTAAAGATACCAACAAACCTGTCCGTGTCTGTATATGATAAAAAATCTGATTTTAACAAGGTTGAGTGCTATAACAGAGACCCTGGTGTATCTACCAACAAAGAAGCCACCATGGAAAACAGGTCAACTGGCCTTCTTCACCAAGCATGTGGAAAGTGACATAGGAAGGAGATATTATAACTGTTGCCATCGCAGCTAGAGAGTTATGATGCCAGAAAAACTTAACAAATGCTCTGTTGTTTCATGAACCAACAAACATTAGAGTCCCCACAGACTTCAGACATCTGAGCCACTGAGGACACTGTGGTTCAATAACAGTTTTAAGGAAATATAATGAAGAATGTTGGTAAAGTCTACAGTAGACTTCTTCAGCAGTGAAGGTCAGTTCGATGCTGTTTCAATACCAGCGCATTCTTCTCACATTTCATATCCACAACAAGTATCTCACTTGAGAAATTTTCTACACATCTTTCTGAATGAGTTTGCTAACCTGCTGTTTTTCTCCTGAAAATGCTCACCATCAGTCTAATTAATACACATATAAACTATATAAATATTATAAACTGTATAGCCAGACAGCCTTTTTACAGTTTCTGTAAAGATAAGGGAATCATAATAATATTGTACTGTTTATTTGAAAACAAAAAACAGAGCATCAGAACAGAGGAGTATCATGTTAGTCAATAACTTCTATCAATATTACTATACGTACCTTACTTCCTACATAAAATCATCCACTAAACATTCAGAAATGCCCTGGTTCAGTCTGAAAGTTCAGTCTAAAACTCTTCCTTCCCATCATTGTCTGGTTTAGACATGTAAGGCTTCAATCAGCTACTGATTTTTTCTGAAAAAGCATTGTGATTTATCACAAATATTAACATCAATATTTTGGTATTGATATTAATATGGCGCCACAGTGGCGTAGTGGGTGGCACGTTCACCCCACAGCAAGAAGGTCGCTGGTTTGAGCCCCGGTTGGGTCAGTTGGCATTTCTGTGTGGAGTTTGCATGTTCTCCCCGTGGTTGCGTGGGTTTCCAATGTGTGGACACCAGATTAATAAAGTGACTAAGCTGAAAAGAAAATGAATAAATGAATGATATTAATATTGATATTTTAGCCTCTAGCAGGGCACCAAATAATAATCAATACAGCTGCAAGAGCTTTGCACTTGTTTTGTTGTTTCTGGATTGTCAGAATAGCATGTAAGGGTGCGGGTCCACCGAAACCGTTGCTTTTTTTCTCTTTTCTTTTCTGAGTGCTGTTCTGAAAACAACCAACTGTCAAAGTGTCACTGTCGAAAAACGCAAGATTAACGTCTAGCTACACAGCCAATGTTTTAAAAACATGCTGCTTCCATTGACAAAAACAAATAAAATAAAAAACACTCCGCTGATGTTTCTGCAGGTGGTCCACTCTGTTCTGGAAGGCAGCTGCTCATTTGCATTTAAAGGGACACACACAAAGATAAATTGTATTTATGCTCACATCCAAACGAGGAAATCTGACAAGCTGTAATAAATGATCTGTGGGATATTTTGAGCTGAAACTTCAGACACATTCTAGTGACACCAGAGACTTATTTTACATCTTATGAAAAGGGGCGTAGTACAGTTTATGTGAATATTCAGAGCCCCTAGTTTTTTGTAATTTGCGATCGCTAAATTAAACGCAAAATCAACAAAAAGTCACAATTTTTTCTCAAAGTCGGATATTATTTTTGCTTTACATGTATAGCTGAATCGATAAATGATTTAGCTTAACCCTTTGCTGACATTGATGAGAGAAAATGCTTCCCTGCCCTTGACGAGTCTTACGGCAATTCGTGTTTTAGGTTTATTATGGTAGGGAAAACCATAACGCATGTCCTGAGTGAGGTACACGATGCCAGATGCTCTAGGGAGTGAAATCTGAGAAAAAGAATGTAAGATTGTGGATACAAATAAGAGTTATACAACCTTCTTTTGGCTTAAACCCTGTTGTTTTAGATCTGTTTTAGATCTTGTCTTGACAAGAGACCAATATAAATCAGCTTTATTTTTATTATTTGTGTTATGGAGATTGCACATCCAACATAGTAGGCTACCTAATATGGTAAATGAGAGATATATAATGTTTTACAATTTTTTTAATTGGAAACTTTTCTGCAAATTTCTGGGAATTACCACCACCAAATCAGTCATTTTTATTTGCAAAACTCTATGTTTAGAAATTTTGCCGGCAGCTAGCTCTCTGCAACTCTCACATGGTCGCCCACTGAAGCTAAGCAGGGCTGCGCCCGGTCAGTACCTGGATGGGAGACCACATGGGAAAGCTGGGTTGCTGCCGGAAGTGGTGTTAGTGAGGCCAGCTGGGGGTGCCGAACCTGCGGTCTGTGTGGGTCCTAATGCCCCAGTATAGTGACGGGGACTCTATACTGCTCAGTGAGCGCCGTCTTTCGGATGAGACGTTAAACCGAGGTCCTGACTCTCTGTGGTCATCAAAAATTCCAGGATGTTCTTCGTAAAAAAGTAGGGGCTTAACCCCGGCATCCTGGCCAAATCTGCCCACTGGCCTCTGTCCATCATGGCCTCCTAATCATCCCCATGTCAGTATTTGGCTTCATCACTCTGTCTCCTCTCCACCAATCAGCTGGTGTGTGGTGTGCGGTCTGGCGCATAATGGCTGCCGTAGCGTCATCCAGGTGGATGCTGCACCCTGGTGGTGGATGAGGAGATCCCCCCATTGTGTAAAGCGCTTTGAGTGCCCAGAAAAGCGCTATATAAATGTAAGGAATTATTATTATTATTATGTTTAGAAATGTGTTGAAAAAATCTACTCTCTGTAAAACAGAAATCGGGGGAAATTTTGACAGAAGGGTTAATGATTCTGACTTAAACTCTATGTCCTCTTCAAGATCAGCAAAATCACTGCATCGTGTGTCAACTGAATGCCCACAAGACATTGTAACAATAGCCAATATATTGCAAAGCTAATGCAGCGATGACCGCATTAAGTCATGGGTGAAGTATGTACCATTTTAGACTCGCTCCAGGCCTTTTAGGTTAGTCACATGATGATGGTGCACCAAGACAATGTAGAGCATTTACCTATTTGTGTCAGTACAGTGTTTTTGCTTTTCGGGAACACAAATTCATTTCCGTCTCACTGTATTTTCAGGATCCTGACTTCTTTCTGTTTTAACAAGATGCTCCAGCTTTGCTGATAAAAAGCGGCCTCACAGCATGAAGCTGCTTCGCTGTAGGTTTGCTGCTGTTAGAGGTGTGGGTAGTGTTAGATTTGCAGCACACATATAGCTTTGAATTCAAGATAAAAAGAACTATCTTTTTGGGCTCATCTCAGCAATATTTTCCATGGTCACTATTATGTTTCTTGGCTTCAGGTGTGCTTTCACACCGGTTTAACTGGGATTCTTCTGTGCTATTCTCCTCAATAGATTAGTTTCTATTTAAATTATTTCATTCATTTTCCTTCAACTTAGTCCCTTATTTATCAGGGGTTGCCACAGTGGAATGAACCGCAAACTATTCAAGCATATGTTTTACACAGTGGATGTCGTTCCAGTCGCAACCCAGTACTGGGAAACACCCATACACACTCGCATTCACAGACACACTCATACACTCCAGTCAACTTAGTTCAACCATTCACCTATAGCGCGTATCTTTGGAATGTGGGGGAAACTGGAGCACCCAAAGGAAACCCACACCAACACCGGGAGAACAGGCAAACTCCAAACAGAAATGCAACCTTCTTGCTGTGAGATGACAGTGCTAACCACTGAGCAACCGCGCCACTCCATTTGAATTTTTCAACCCAGGCTCATTCTGATTATGTACCACTATATACATTTCAGGAGAGCACCAAATACATCCCAGGAGCTATGCTTTTTTAATTTTTTTATTTTTGTTTTCGCGAATCTGCAAGAGGCCACTGTGTACACTTTTTGAGATCTCAAATTTCTCTCGCAAGTGCCATTTACACCTGCTGTTCTTGCGTATATCCAACAGAGGCCGCTGTTGACTGAATAACTGACTGAACGACCAATCGATAACCCGACCCACCCACCTCCCTAAACCCAACCGATGGTGTTTTGAAAAGCATTCCAGAAAAAGAAAAGCCCTTGTGGCTGCCTGATTTTTACCACGTTTTTAGATTTCACCACATTCTCACCCTGTTATTTACTTGTTTATTTTATTTTTCACGGTCAACTCCTATCTGCATCTCAAATCCTCCAACGTGACGAGCTACTGGACAAACTGCTAACAGCGGAAAAGACGTCCACATGGTAGTAAGCGGTCAACTAGTAAGAGCGAGAAGGAATGGCTTCATACCACCCCGTTGTGTTTGTTTTAAAGATGAAATGCAGCCATACTTCTGGCTACCTAATTTGTGATCTCCAGAAATGTAAATAGGAGTATGTTTTCAGAATGAGCCTATGCTTGAATTTTTATGGTAAAAATCTGTATATGTATGGAAATAAAATCTATTGATATATGGTAAGAAGTTCATTCATTCATTTATTAATTTTTTTTTCCGGCTTAGTCCCTTTATTAATCTGGGGTCGCCACAATGGAATGAACCGCCAACTTATCCATCTCTGGGAAACATTTATACACACTCATTCACACTCATACACTATGGAAAATTTAGCCTACCCAATTCACCTATAACGCATGCAAAATCCACACAGAAATGCCAACTGACCCAGCCGGGGCTCGAACCAGTGACCTTGCTGTGAGGCAAACGTGCTACCTACTACGCGACAGTGGCGCCCATGCTAAGACATAAAAAAATATATGAAAAATATTGGCATTCTGTGTGGAGTTTGCATGTTCTCCCCGTGGTGCTCCGGTTTCCCCCACAGTCCAAAGACATGCGGTACAGGTGAATTGGGTAAGCTAAATTGTCCGTAGTGTATGTGTGTGAATGAGAATGTATGGACTTTGCCCAGAGATGGGTTGCAGCTGGAAGGGCATCCGCTGCGTAAAACAAATGCTGAAAAAGTTGGTGGTTCATTCCGTTGTGGTGACCCTGGATTAATAAAGGGACTAAGCCGAAAAGAAAAAGAAAGAATGAATGAATGAATGATGGAAACATTTACTGAATAACCTTCAAGTGTATAATAGAAAAATAATTTGACTGAACAGTTTGGCTGAACTAATTTGCTTAACAGAAGTGTAAATTTAATATCACTGAGATACTATTGTTGCTTTTTTTAATTGTTTGAGTTTAGACTGATAAATTTTGCATTTCATTCGATTTCGTTAACTATAATAAACTCGCTTTACAGTGAGAATTCTGAAGAGACACTTGAAGTGTAATTCTACTTGAAAGCAATTCTGACGCTGTTATTTTTTCTGTTAAATACTGTAAAGTTGCTTGCTTTAAAGCAGTCTGCTGTGTAAAGTGCTGTGTGAATAAACCTGACATGACCTTACTTGACTAGAGCATCAAATTGCAGAGCTCATGTAAACACCGCTGTTATCAGATACGGCTGTTTTCTCACTGCCGTCATTTTAGTTGCATGTTTATTTTGTTACTGAGTAGCAAACATTTACATATTCATCTAAACACCACTCTCAGCAGCACGGGTGTTAGTGGGATGTTTGCTAACATTATACCACTGCTTGCACATCTCAAACTATATTTTAGCTCTACATAAAGTTGAAAACCATTTTCAAAGAACCACTCTCAGCTACTGAGATCTAAAACACAAATAAACCTGTTGTGGCATAAGAATTTGTGCCAGAAAACATTAATTCATTCAATTTCCTTCAGCTTAGTCCCTTATTTATCAGAGGTCACCAGAGTGGAATGAATCGCCAACTATTCCGGCATATGTTTTATGCAGCGGATGCCCTTCCAGCCCCAACCCAGTACTGGGAAACACCCAAACACTTTTGCATTCACATACTCTCTGATACACAATGGCCAATTTAGTTTACTCAATTCACTTACAGCGCATGTCTTTGAACTGTGGGGGAAACCGAAGCCCCTGGAGGAAACCCACGTGAACACGGGGAGAACATCCAAACTTAGAATACCAAAACACATAAACACTAATTAGCCCAGCCGGGACCTGAACCAGCAACCTTTTTGCTGTGAGGCAACATTGCTAACCACTGAGCCACTGTGCCGTCTGGTCAGAACCCTCCCCCGCCCCATCCCCCCATAAATCATATGTTAATAAAAATAAACCATATATATTTGACTTTAATAGATAACTCACCCAGAAATTCTCCAGTAGAACGTTTTTTAAAACTTTGGTCCTTTTACAAGATGTAGAATAAATCTTTTGTGTCTCCAGAATGTGTCTTTAAAGTTTCAGCCCAAAATACACATCAGATTATTTATTATACTTTTCTGAATATGGGGGTTTTCAACTCTAAGCACACTGTAGCTGTGTTTGTTGCCTGTGCCTTTAATGCAAGTGAGTGGAATCTCCCCACCCCTGTGTGTTAGAGCCATAGAGATCTCTGTCTACTGCTCTGGTGCATGTCTCTGTTTCCTGCTGCATCTCATGTCAGATAAACAGCACAGTGACATATATGAAGGACGCTGACCTACTGTGTATGAGAAATAGTACAGTAAGAACTTTACCAGTGGTTATTTTATGTATTTATTGTAGAGGTAATTCAAGCCTTTCTGCAACGATGAGTCACACACAAAAAAAAAGAAAGTTCACGCACACACACATACAGCAAGAATTTAACTATGCACTGATTTTGAACGGCAAATGTGACAGGATAGACGTCAATATACACTGTTAATATAATAATATACATCATTTACAATAGTTAATATAAATATCTTAATATTTGTATAGCACTTTTTACAATAATTATCATTCTAAAGCAGCTTTGTACATGTAAATGTAATGTGTATTTATATAGTGCATTTATTATGTATGGCCATACACCCAAAGCGCCTTACAATCATGAGAGGAGGGTCTCTTCTCACCACTAGCAGTGTGCAGCATCCACTTGGATGATCCAATGGCAGCCACAGGACAGCAGCACCAGTGTGCTCACAACACTTTAGGTGACAGTGATAGAGCCAATTCGGTGGATGGGGATGATTGAGAGGCCATGTCGAGTAAGGGCCAATGAAAGGAATTTGGCGAGGACACCAGGGTTACATCCCTTCTCTTTATTCATTCATTCATTTTCTTTTCGGCTTAGTCCCTTTATTAATCCGGGGTCGCCACAGCGGAATGAACCGCCAACCTATCCAGCATTTGTTTCACGCAGCGGATGCCCTTCCAGCCACAACCCATCTCTGGGAAACACATCCATACATTCTCATTCACACACATACACTATGGACAATTTTAGCTTACCCAATTCACCTGTACTGCATGTCTTTGGACTGTGGGGGAAACCGGAGCACCCGGAGGAAAACCACGCAACCACGGGAGAACATGCCCCTTTAATTTAATTTAATTTAATTTAATTTAATTTAATTTAATTTAATT
>CAIGQQ010038995.1:897250-932510 GCA_903798035.1 Danio albolineatus
TATATATAAATAAAATATAAAAAAATATAGCACAATATGATTATTTTGTCCATGTTGCACAGCCCTAGTGTCCACCCAGACCCCATGCTAAAACCCGACCTCCAATGGGGAATGAGCAAATTGTATTAAAATGTATAAATGAGATCAAATTAGCCACTAAAGCTAAAAGTCACAAATTGCCATAAAATTGTGTTGAAATATCACATAGCAAGATACGCAATCCTAACTATGGCAACTATTAAGCTGTAAGTACACAAAAAAGTAATAAGTCACAGCTGTCTTCATTTGTTTTAATACTCAATATGGAGTAAATTAATATTTACTCCTGCATGAATACATGCAGCACGGTGGCTCAGTGGAGAGAACTATCACCTCATAGCAAGAAGGTAACTGGTTTGAATCAAGTAAGCATTTCTGTGTGGAGTGTGTATATTCTCCCTGTGTTGGTGTGGGTTTCCTCTGGGTGATCTGTAGGGCCAGACGGAATCTGCAGACATTTTTTGCTATTTCTGCAGAGTATTTTCTTAAAAATCTGCGGATTTATGCAAAATGATTTTGGGAGTATCGTAACTAAAACCTTAATATATGAAATAAAAAGTAATACATTTTTAACTTTTATTTAATGTTTACAATTTGAATCCAATTAGATCCACTTTATTTGGTAAACAAAGCAAGTCAATCATATAAAATCTATACTAAAAGACAGAAAATTGTACTTTACAAACTGTTTTGTAAATAAATCAGATGAATATTTTAGTCAATATAAAAAAAACTGAATAAATATAAATTTACACACATTTACACAAGTAAATAAACAGAATCAACAATGTTGATGTTGTTGCTGCGGAAATCTGCGGAATTCTGCGCTCGCGCTCGTGTGGCCCTAGTGATCTGGGTACCCCCACAGTCCAAAGACATGCGCTGTAAGTGCATTTGATTAACTACATTGGCCGTAGTGTATGTGTGTGTGAATGAGACAGTGTATGGGTGTTTCCTAGTACTGGATTGCTGCTGTAAGGGTGACCCTGATGGATCAGAGAGTAAGCTGAAGAAAAATGAATGAATGAATGAATGAATGAATATGAATACATGCAAATATGGCTGGAAGGGCATCTGCAGGTAAAACATATGCCAGTATAATTGGTGGTTCATTTCGCTGTGGTGACCCCTGATAAATCAGGCAATAAGCCAGAGAAAAGTGAGTGAGTGAATACATGTACAAAAAAGCCCTGTTACTGCACGCATTTGTCCTCTAGTTAGGTTTGGCCTCCTGACACATCTGAGGCAATCCCAGCAGCTTCTGCTTTCAGGGTTTTCAGCACATGAGCCACATCTGCCCTTTATTCTCCCTACAGTCAAGACCCTGTGCTGCTAATTCACTGATCCACAGCACGACTGCTGCAACCCACACCTGTGGCAGATCTGAGCAATGCACACTATCACAATACATGCAATACCCATCCTGCGCAGCCCGCTGCTCTCCTGCAGCCCTTCTAAATCCTCAGACTTAGACCATCGATCATCTCATCCCTTTCTGAGGCTTTATGAGGATTCCTCCGAAAGCCACAAAATCAAACAATGCCTTTGCCGGACAAGCGGCCAAATCCTGTGGTCCTTTCTTTGCGGTGCAGAAGAAACAAATAAAAGCCCGGTGGAATCAGAGCAGGGCAGAGTTATAGACCCCCTCGCCTGGCTCCAGGTAGCAAACCTGGGTTAACAAATGGAGATTAATGGAGGGCTTTTAATGGATTGGATCGCAGTGCTGAGATGGCACATGCTGGAGGCATCTGGATGGGTTGTGTTGTAGGAGCCGGACGGCATGTTAGTGTGGCAGCGAACAGGTGACAGCTGTGCACAGTGCTTTGGCGCTCTCGTAACGCTGCTTGTTCGATATGAACCATCAGGCATGATGGGTAGCATAGGGTATAGTAATCAATACCGGCGGCCAATGAGGAACTGCTTTTACAATGATTACACATGGCAGGGACAAAGCAAGGCATTTGCTGAGGATAATTTATGCCTTTTTACAGCCGTCTGTTTTAAATAACTTTTACATTTTTTCATTTAGCAGATATTTTAGGGCTGCACAATATATTGTTTCATAAGATGGTATGATAACCTTGGATAAAAATATCATGATTTCACAGTATTGTGATTACTCCTCTAAAATAAGTAGTTTTTTAAATGACTGGGTAAAAAACAACTACTTTTCCCCATTGAACACAATAGAATTTATTTAAAAAAAAAACATTTAAAATAATTTGGAAAAGTGAACATGTCAGGCTAAATAATTAAAACAAATCATTGACTTCTGCTCCCTTCATTAGTTTCAAATACACAGATTTCTTTACAACTTAAAAAGGCATCTTTGGATATCTTTTCATTTCTTTAGATATAAATTAAGCCAGTTTAGATCTATAACATGAGTGTACAGTATGTTGGTGTGTAAGCAGTTTATTTTTCAGATTTTTGCTGATTCTGGGGCTGACAAATAGCTTTTGATGTGAAGGGTCCTTTTCTGCTGGAGATACTGTTGCCTTAATAAAACGAAACATGTAACTTGCAAAACTGCGAATAAAAGTACATACATTCTGTTTTCTTAATTTTAATATTTAAATGATTATCTTACAGCAATTGATGTTAATGCTGAAGATCTGATTTTAATTTGTTGTTAATTATGTCTGTATTTGGGCCATAGTACAGAATCAGCGGCATTAAGAAAGAATAAAGAATTCTAATGTTTAATTACCAGAGGAAGGTCATTGATATATATCAGGAAAAGTAAAGGTCCCAAAGTACTCCCCTGTGGAGCCCCATAAAACCTAAACCTACAGTCTTATGCTTGTGATGTTGCTGTACCAATTTTAACCGCTTGAGATCTGTTGGATAAGTATTATACATGTTACATATACCGTAGGAATGGCATAACAGAATTTTTGTGGTTTTAAAACCTTGACTTTTCCAAACCACAGATAAACCCTCAAACTGATTATCATCCCATGCCTACAATGTGCACATGCGCATTAGTCACATCGCAGGATCTGCAATCTGCAAAGGATTATAGATGACTAGGAGTTGAATTTGAATTTTGAATTAATTAAATGGATGAAACATTTCATTTTTCAGGGGGTCCCTAAAAATTACAACACCTCATAACCAGCATACAACTAAACAAAAAGAACAAGCAGCACGCTTCACCTGAAACCCTTCCCACAATCTAAAATCTAAAAAAAAAAATACAATCAAATGTACAAACAATTTGACATACAAATAAATAATAAGCATTTACATTGGAACCAATATTAATAACATTTAAATAGAGTTAAAAACAGTTTTACCATAGTAAAGCTTTACCATAAAGTTACCAAAATTTCTAATTCGCATGTGTTTCAAGGCCTTTGACTGTGTAACCATTTCAAGCCAGTTTAAAGCATTCATTCATTAATTTATTCATTCATTCACTCAGCTTTGTCCTTATTTATCAGTGGTCACTACAGTAGAATGAACCACCAACTTATCAGCATATGTTTTAAGCAGTGGATGCCCTTCCAGCCACAACCCAGTACTATGAAACACCCATACATGCTCACATTCACACACTTTTACACTACGGCTAATTTAGTTCATCCAATTCACCCATAGCGCTTGTCCTTGGACTGTGGGAAAAACCGGAGCACCCAGAGGAAACCCACATGAACACAGGGAGTTAAAGCATTCAGGCACAGGCAATTAACATTTTATTAACACTCAAAAAAGACATTTCATATTTATTCAAACTACTTACTTTAAATAAGCTGAAACAACACATTTTTTGCCATTTTTGGGCACAACTTAATTGTTTTATGTGTTCAATCCACTTAAATTTGTAAAAATTAGTAAGCTAACTTAATTCTTTCATGTTGTCTCAACACAGATTGATTGTGTGGGACCCAGCATTTCTTACAGTGAACTTCAAGAAAGGTTAATTGTATTCGTGTGCAGTATATATGCAATGAAGATTATACAGTGTTTTTTATTCATTCATTCATTTTCCTTCAGTTTAGTCCCTTTATTCATCGGTGGTCACCACAGCGGAATGAACCGCCAACTTATCCAGCATATGTTTTACACAGCGGATGCCCTTCCAGTACTTGGAAACATCCATACACACTCATTCACACACATACTGTACACTACGGGCCAGTTTAGTTTCTTCCATTCACCTATATCACCTATGTCTTTGGACGGTGGGGGAACCCGGAGCACTGGAGGAAACCCACATGAACACAGGGAGAACATGCAAACTTCACACAAAAAAACAGACCCAGGTGGGACTCGAACCAGCGACCTTCTTCCTGTGAGGCGACATCGCTAACCACGACAGTGTCGTCCCTACCCAGTGTTTTTTCTTTTACATTTAATTATTTAATTTGTGTACCTGAATACTGTTAGACTTCCAGAAAAAACATAAAGCATTTATTTCAATAGTAGCTTTGCTTTATTGTATTTATCATTGCTTGTGATTAGTTTTATTAAGATCCACTACAAAATAACGCTATTATCATCCAAAACTGCCCTAAAATTCTATAATTTTTTTTTCAAATAGAGTTATTAATTTAATCTGTTAAGACTATACTTAATATCGAAATATGTATAGCAGAAAAAATTAAATATTGCAATGCCTTTTTTTCTTCTTCTAATATCGTGCAACCCTGAGATATTTTAACCAAAAAAAAAAAAAAAAACTATGAGCAACTCAAGCAGCTGCTTCAATATCCAAAGCGACTAGTGGTAAATTTAATTCAAGGTCACAACTTTGCAGTATGATCTCATTAAAGCGTTAGTTCACCCAAAAATGAAAATTCTGTTATTAATTACTCATCCTCATGTCGTTCCAAACCCCAGAGACCTTCGTTCGTCTCTGGAATACAAATGAAGATATTTTAGGTGGAATCCGAGTGCTCTCTCATCCTCCAGAGACAGCGAGGTTCCTGACTCGTTCAAAGTTCTGAAAAATACTAAAAACCTTGTCGAAACAGACCACATGCCTTCAGTGGTTCAATCGACATGTTATCAAGAATACTTTTGTGCTCAAATAAAATAACTTTGTGGATGCGCATGTGCTTTGTATCAAACAGTGGAAGTTTCATGTTGGTATCTGGGGTATATACAAGTATGTGCACCCTATACTGACACCTAGGAGAAGAAACTGTTGAATAAAGTTGTTATAAACATAGTCAAATCATGGACTGTTTTGTTGGAACTGTTTTTCAAATTTGTTTTGACTGTACAGTTGGCACACAAAAGTGAATTTGCATTTGTGTTTGGGTGGACTATCCTAATAAATGGGTTTTGAGTGAGAAGCGTGGTTCTAGCACACCTACTGTACAGTATTTTAGTGATTGCATACTTTAGATGCTTTTGGAAACTACCTCAAGCCTCACAGCATCTTAAACATACATATTTTGCAAATGAGGAGCATCACTAATGTACAGATCGAATTAGCCATTAAAGTCATGAATTGCTGGAATATTGTTGATATATCACATTGCAAGATGCAATTCTAAATACGACAAAGCTGAAATTATGAGACACAAAGCTGTAAATACAAAAAATTAAGTCAAAAAGTCAAAAGAACTGGCTTCATTTGTTTTCAAACTGACTATGGAGTAAATTAAAATATCTAAAATGGATAAAATTTTTTTTTAATAAAATGTTGGAAGGGCATCCGCCAGTAAAACATAAGCCAGAATTAAAATGTTTGGGTGGACAATCCTGATAAATGTTTTTTAAATGGGAAATGTAGCTCTAGTACACCTATATTTTCTTTACAAATCTACTAAAAGTCTCACAGCATCTTAAACATAGACATTTTGCAAGTGAAGAGCTTCCCTGCAGATTGAATTTCATGTATTAAATCAATAAGATTCGTTGCATATGCACCACTGATCTTTATATTACCATATGCCACACATTCCTACTTTGACACCAAAATCTGTAGTGTAATCGATCCCATTTTTTTCAGCCAAGTCTTATAATGAAATTCTATGTAAATTATAGTCAATGTTATAATCTGATGCTCATTTTCCCTTCAGCATATAAGAGTGGAATATATGATATATATGAAAATAAAGACATGCTAGAACTACATTTCCTACTCAAAAAACATTTATTGGGATAGTTCGCGCACAAATTACAATTTGGTCAATAAATATTTACTATCGTGCAGTTTCAAAAACAGTTCCAACAAAACAGTCTGTGTTTTGATGATGTTCATAATGACATCACCCCACATTCTGATGCTCATTTTGCACTTCAGCAGACCGCCCTGACTATGTCAACACATGTGCATTGAGACTATCATGTAGGTACGCTGGATTACAGAGTTGAAGATCCAATGGCAGTTTATTAAGAGAATGGTCTGGCAAGCAAAGCTCGAAAGTCGAACAAACAAGTGCATACTGGTAATCCAAAGCGTGGTCAATAAACAGGCGAGTGGTCAGGACAGGCGGCAAACAATAAAAACAAAGAAACAAAGCAAATGGTCAAATGGTCGTAATGCTTACTTAACAGTTTAACAAGACTGTGGCAACAGTGTTTGTGTATATATGTGTGTCAGTGTGTGTGTGTGTGTGTGTGTGTAAGTGTGCGTGCAAGTGTGCGTGCGTGCGTGTGTGTGTGCTCTGTTTATAGTCCATGAAATCAATTCATAATGATCTTCCAGCTGTGTGTGTGTAATCAGTGGGAAACAGAAACTGCTGTGTCTGAGGTGCATGCAGGGAGTTGTAGTTAGTTAATGTGGCATGTGCGTATTTCTCCAGCGATCCGCAGCCACTAGATTGCTGGGGATCGTAACAGAGTAATTACATATTAGTGAGTGTATTTCTGATGATTTCAGAAATATTACAACTACTATTATTACTACTAATATTACTTACTATTTTAGTTCGCTACCAATAAGTAGACTTCAAGTACAAAAGTGTATGGCCACGCATTATGTACAAATTAGGTTTCCACAATGTAAAATTGATCAAAACATAGCAAATGTTCAAACTTTGATAACTTTTGTCTTTAAAATTTTTTATTTGTTTTATTTCGGCTAGAATAAAAGCAGTTTTTAGTTTTTTAAAATCATTTTAAGGTCAATATTATTAGCCTCCTTAAGCAATCTATTGTCTACAGAACAAACCACTGTTATACAATAGCTACGTTTCCATTCATCTATTTTTATGCACATTTTGGTTATGTGGTTGATGCAAATGCCAAGATGTGCATAAATTTGAAAATTTAAAAATATATATGAGCATAACTGAGTAAGATAAACTTTTTATTCAGTAAGAAAAGATGAGTATAAACTACGATGGAAACATTTTTACTGAACAAATTCCAGTATGCGCAATAAAAAATAAAAAAGTCATGTGATTTTGTTATAAGATCATGTGATGATAAAAATGTGTGTGAATGGACAAACCAGCAGACAGAGCACAATGTAAAACATCTGAAATGTTGTTTTTCTCATTCTAAAACACCTTAACCGTTTCAACATTAGTGTTACTATATTAGTGATTACCTCCAGAACTGTCAAGAGCTGTGCTCCGCATTGCATGTCGTGATTGTCTTCTGAGGTGCAGGTCATTTATTAAATAAAGAAAAGAATCATGCAGCTTCTCCTAACGCAACAAATTCCATTTGTACTGTTGGTATTTGGTGCCAGTTAATCAGAAAGTGATGATTTTGTTCTCTTTGACTAGTTGGATGGAAATGTTGCTTTATTTGCAATTCCTTTATGCGATATTCCGGTTTTGTGCATAAAGTTCATTCGCAGTTTTGGATGGAAACATAGCTAATGACTTGCCTAATTACCCTCACTTGACTAATTAACCTAGTTAAGCCTTTAAACTTTTAGCTAAATGCTAGCATCTTGAAAAATTTTGTCAAATATTATGTCCTGTCATCATGGCAAAGCTAAAAGACATTTCAGTTATTAGAAATGAGCTATTAAAACTATTATGTTTAGTAATGTGTTGAAAAAAATCTTCTTTCCGTTAAACAGAAATTGGGGAAACCTATACAGGGGGGCTAATAATTCAGGAGGGCTAATAATTCTGACTCCAACTGTAAGTAGCTCTGGACAAAATGAGCACAATTGCACTCTAATGATATCCAGCAGTCACTTAATTAGATAAATCTTGCTAGATAGATAGATTTAACAAGATGCTGTAAACGTTTCTCAGAGATTTTAGTCCATTCCAGCACATCTCCGAAGGTGCTCTGCAGGATTGACATCTGGTGTCTGTGGAGTGCATATGAATATAATAACCAGTTTGAGCTGATTTGTGCGCTTTGTGACAGGGTGTGTTATCCTGTAGGACTTAGCCATCGCAAGACTGGTACACTGTGATCCACTCAAAACTCAGGTATAGGCTGTGGCTTTTAAGCAATGCACAGTCGGTACAAAATGGACCAAAGTGTTCCAAGAACATATCCCTGACATCATTAAATCACCAGCGGCAGCCTGAAACATTCATATAAGGCAGGATGAACTCATGCTTTTGTGTTGTTTTTGCTAAATCTGACCACCTATTATTCAAATGCTGTAGCCAAAGTAATTTATGTATGTAATGATATTAAAATAAACATGTAAAATATATTTGTCAGATGTAATTCATTCTATTTCAGCCTAAAAAAACTGTCAAGGTGCAAACATTTCACCTTTAAAACACTATGATTCAGTCAGAATCTTAGCAGATATTCTGACTCTGATTGAATGTTGTCATTTTTCCTCTCATCTTGACTCCTGCCATTAGTGTTTACCTTTGGGCCGCTCGAGCCAATAGCAGAACAGCAACTATTGAGGAGGCGGGGATAAAGATAGTAAGACCCCATCTGATTGGTCAAATTTATATAAACAACCAATGCATAAAATAAATGTCATTTCAAGAGTTCACACTTCAATTTTCATTCAATTCATCTTTATTTGTATAGCGCTTTTACAATGTAGATTGTGTCAAAGCAGCTTTACATGCATTATAAAAAATTGAAACAGAGTCAGTCCAGTTTTCAGTGTTGAAGTTTAGTTTAGTTCATTTCAGCGTGGTTTAATAATCACTGCTGAGAGTCCAAACACTGAATAGTAATCCATCGATGCGCAGCCCTACAAGTCCCGAACCATGCAAACCAGTGGCGACAGCGGCGAGGAAAAAACTTCACCAATTGGCGAAAGTGAAGAATTAAAAAACATCGAGAGAAACCAGGCTCAGTTGGGCACGACCATTTCTCCTATGGCCAGACGTCTTGTGCAGAGCTGCTTAGCTGATGATTGATTATAAAGCCTGTTTGGCATGCTGTCCTGGGAGAGAGCCCTAAACTAATAAGATCCTTGAGCCTGGGGCTCTCTTCCGTTTGCAAGGCGAGAGGGGAGTTTGAGCTCAGGTAGATCTCGAAAACTCCCCTGCTGTAGTAGTTAATGAACAAATAGTGATTGCTCTTAAGAGATAAATTACTAAGAGAATGTCTATGGTGCCGATTTGGGTTAGTCAATTAACCTAAGTTGCATGTTTTTGGATGGTGTAAGGAAACCAGGGAACCCAGGGGAAACCCACGTGAGCACGGGGAGAACGTGTAAACTCCACACAGAAATGTCAGCTGGCTTGGTAAGGACTAGAACCAGTGACCTTCTTGCTGTGAGGCAACAGTGCTAACCACTGGGCCACCAAGCCACTCAGGAAAGGAGGATGAGTAGAGGTTGAAGGGGGGATTCCTTAAAACGAAGATGGCTGTGATGTGGAACTTAGGGTATTTATAGTGGCTTAGGAATCGTCTGATTGGTGAATCATAAAGTGGATCGTGTGAGACCAGCCACAATCATAAGCACGTGATCTTCTTGAAATTAAGAAACTTCATTTATGACATGTCTGTGATACTTTTGCAATGTATTGTCTTTCTGTCTCTGTAGTTCATCTGCTTCAACGTTTCATATGTTGCACATTCAAAGATGCTCGTTTGAAGATCTCAGCTGCAACGAGAAGTCAGTCATTTAAGTTACTACTGCCTTTCTATCAGCTCTGGCCATTCCCCTCAGGCCCAAACACTGCATTGCAAACACAGAACTGTCTCTGACTAGATTTTTTTTTTTGCACCATTCCTGGTATACCATATCCCAGTAGATCAGTAGTTTCTGAATTTCTCAGAGCAGCCTGTCTGACACCAACAACATGTTCAAAGTTTCTTAAACCACCTTTATTCCGCATCCTAATGTTTAGTTTCAACTTTAACAGACCGACCTCTCCATGTCTATGTGCATTGATACACTCTCATGTGATTATGTGCAAGTTTATAATTTCAGAAATATTTCTTCTAAATATGTCCATGTAATGACATAGTGATTACATTTCAATTGCAGCCAATAAACACACTTTAAGTACTTATGCCCACACATTATGAACAAATCAGGTTTCTTCAGTATCATTAAAACATACAAATAGGCCTGTCGTGATATCTATTTTTTTTGTTGTTGTTGTACGATATATTGCATCAAAATATATTGCAATAAACAATATTATTGTCATTTTAAGAGCATTTTATGCCACTCATTTAAGAATATTTATTTTAATTATAGTCATTTTTACAATTGAATAATTAGGCATTGGTGTCAGAATGTGAAAACACATATCCTAAATAAATAATAAAACATGTTGACAAAAAAAATGCAAGGTGAACATTAAAATATACAATAGTAATTTACATTAAATACAACAGTGTTTTTTAACCATACTGACACAGACACCTCAATACATTAATTTCACGCAGGCGCCATTTTAAAACACGAAAGCGAGGCTGCAGTGGGAAGAAATCCGGAAGTATAGGAACAATACTGTAAACATTGCAACAACATGCTGTGTACTACAAACCTCCAGCTCTTGCTGCGATTTCAAAATGCAGTGCTGAAGTTTTAAATATGTGCATTTCCCGCTAACATTTAAGCGCTGCTGAGTGCGTTCATAACCAGCACTGATTTGTCACAGTATTCACCAGTGCTCAACAGAAATGACTGTGATTGGCAGTAAAGGTCATTATTTAACCTCTCTTCAAAGATTGCAAACAGATAGATGGACACTGGATCGTTTTACAGCCGTGAAGATCAGTCTACTCATCAAGCGGATTGCTCATTTGTGTTTGCACTCTGTAAACATCAGCGAAGTGCCCCAAGTGCGGTGAACTGGCGTCACAGCCAATCACAATCATTTCTGTTGAGCACGTGATCACGATGGCACGCCATCAACAGTGCCTTACATGTTAACGGGAAACTGAGGTTTTTTAACATTTTAGAACCAAAATTTTGTATCGTGACGAGTCTAATATAGTAAAAGAATCAGTTCATTACCTTGAGTTTGATAAATGGCATCTAAAATGTGTGTTTGGGAAAGAAAACGTTAGCTAACCAGTGCCAATTCCCTTAACTTGGCTGAAAATGAGATCTGATCTCCCTTTTTTCATTCAGAAAGGACCTTCGGGTCAGTCGGAAGGCGGGGAAAGTATAAATTTGTGTCACTTTCTCTTCGCTGATAAGATATACAGCCAGGTACACAACATTCCTGGGTGACTCAGGCGATACTTCCGGGTTTCTTCCCACCGCAGCCTCCATTTCGCTGTCTAAAATGGCGGCCGTGTGAAATCAGTCTATAGTGATTGATATGTTGCTCAATCAGCTAAAATGTTGCTAGAATTGGTTTTCATGTGTAGGCAATATATATTGCATCCCCAAAAATGATTGAGGTTGTGTCCATGTGTTGTGCGATAAGTCAATATATTGATTACTGTGACAGGCTCACATACAAATATACGAAACATTAATATTAATCAATTTCTTTTTAGCTTCTGGTTGACATATGTAGCTCTGGGCACAAGCCCACTCCAATGATGCACTCCAGATGATAAATAAACAAGTCATCGAGATGCTCTTAGAACAAAGTAGTCTGAGAAGACTGCATATCAATATGTTCATTATTGTGCAGCCCTAATAGAAACACTATTACAAATACTAATGTGATCAGGATGGACTTTTCCTCCCAGGGAACACTGAAAAAAGAATTCAATTTCACATTACAAGTTACTTTAGATAAACGTAGAAACGCTAACCTGTCTCAATTTGGCAGATTAATGCGAAACACAAACAGATAAAACTCATTAGCTGAAATCCGTCTCTTTGGTCATGCTGTATGATAACCATCAGTCAGGGATCAGCTTCGCGGATCAGCTAATAACTAAATGCTGAAGATAAAAGAGAGGTGCCTGCTGATATCCTTTCTCTTTCATTTGTGTTTCAGTTTCACAAGCGTAGCCTAGGGCTCTGTGTGCCATTCTCTTTGAGGCCTGTCCTCTCAACGACACCGGTCTCCAAATGTAACACTGAATGAAAAAGAAAAGTGGGGGATTTGTCTGCGAGCACAGATCCATAGATGCAAAAGAACCCATCGGCTAACAAAAGCGATAGCGCCATGGGAGAAATGAGCCTTACAGTTCAGCACTGCCCGTCTCGCCTCTTTCATTACCCTACATTCTGTTTATAAGACACAGTTAAGCAAACACAATGGGTCGCCGCACAGGAACTTACATGAATACAAATACCGCACCTGTATTATCAGCCGGTTCCTTATACGTCATTGTGTATGCATAAACAAACCATTGAAACACGCCGTCTGAATATATCATAAGGATTGAGATGCAAAAAGGAATATATTTCCTGCAAGTGAGCTTTAGATATGCATCCCGCCTAGACGCTCATGTATTCATATATTCACTCACATCCAATCAAGCCCAGCTTAAACCATAAATTATCTGTGACAGATGTGTACAGAAGATTTAAAGGTGCCATATGGTGCATTGATTCAAATTGTTCTCTGATATCTACATATTAGGTATGTAGCTTAGGAAAGTTAAAAAATTCTCAGGAAACAGTTTAATACGCTCATTTATTACCCCAGAAAATTCCCCAAGAATCGGAATCTCCTTATTGACCCTATTTGGAAGTGTTATGAATATTAATGAGCTCTCTGAGCTTTGTTGCAATTGGCCTGATTTTCACCAGAATTTTACCAGGGATTGGGAGTTGTCTACTACTACTGATGATGCTACCGCCGCCGTTCAAATCCTGCATCTACTACCTGTGCAGAAATCAAAAGCTCAACTGGGTTGTAACATATGTTGCCAGATTGAGGTAAAAAATGTTTGAGATTTGAATTTTTGTCAATTGTTATGAGCTTCATACATGATCTGGCAACCTGACAAACATGGACAAATAAGTGATTTTCTGCAATTAGTACTGTATGGGCCATGCAAATTACAGGAGTTAAGGTTATTGCACACGGAATGCGAAATTTTCACTAAGAAAAAAGTTACAAATTAAATTTGACCTCAAGTTGAGTGAAACGTATTGACACACTGCATCTGAAACTTTTGTCCATTCTAAAAAAAACATTTAACTGGGTTTGATTTTTTCTTTTTTTCGCATCCGATAAAGTGCTTTGAGAGGTGTTTTGACAGTTCAGAGCCATCGTACAAGCTAAAAGCTAAATAAAGAATGCCGCCATTTGAGCTACAGATAATTTTATGACAAACACAGTGCATAAATCTTAGACCAGGCCATATCCTGAGCACTGCTGTGGTGTTCAATAGGAGCCAGTGACCACTCCTACCTGCGGCTTCTCCATGATGGACGTTCAATGTTCTCCAGCCTCCGGCGCCTAGACTGCAGCTCTGCACAAGACGTTTAGCCATAGGAGAAATGGTCGTGCCCAACTGAGCCTGGTTTCTCTCTAGGTTTTTCAATCCTTCACTTTTACCAATTGGTGAAGTTTATTCCTTGCCACTGTCGCCACTGGCTCGCATGGTTCGGGACTTGTAGGGCTGCGCATCGATGGATTACTCTTCAGTGTTTGGACTATCAGCAGTGAATATTAAACTACACTGAACTGAACTAAACTGAACTTCAACACTGAAAACTGGACTGACACTGTTTCAATTTACTATAATCTTCTATCTGAAGCTGCTTTGACACAATCTACATTGAAATAAATCTATAAATCTACTTGTTTCCATCTATATAGAAATAAAGATGAATTGAATTGAATTGAATTGAATAAAAGACAAAATATGGTGGACAGTTGAGATTGTGTCCATATATTTGACGTACTGTTCACAGACATTATAATAGAAAGCATGGTCAGCTTTTGGTCTGTTGCTTCGACACATCAACGCGGCACCATTATAATGTCTGTAGGTGCTGCCAGTCTCTGTTCAGGAATTTGTTTATGTACGTGAATGTGTGAAGTATCACAAGCATTGCATCAAAATTCCACTGATTTCCAAAAGTAAACTTTGCATTTGAGGATAATCGAAAGGCAGCTCTTTGAACTCTCTTTCCTCAATGCAATATTGGATGAAAACAATATGCAGCCTACTCCTTTTTCTTTTTCTACTTTGGAGAAAAGAGGAGAGCAAAGCATCACTGCTTAAACTTACCCCGAAATGTTTTGCGTTTTTTCAGAATGGATTAATTAATACGCATCGGACTCAGTGTGCAATGTTTGTTTACGTAACAAATTTTATATACAGTATATGAATACGAAAAAATGCATACAAAAATTTTGACTTTACTGTTCAAAGACCTTTACTCCGAGGTAAAACAGGAATGTTGGCAGGTATGGAGTAACCCCCTTAGTAATAAAAATAAAATTGTTTAAACAAACACTGTATCCAAAACTGTACAAATGCAATGAATAGTACAAATTACAAAGAATTCTGATAATTTTCTTTATCTTAAAGATCATACTGTATATTACACATATAATATAGTTTATAATATAGTTATAAACATAGTTCACATATTTTAGCAAATGAAGAAAAATTAGAACATGCTTTATAAAAAAAGATGGAGTTACATGAGAACGAGGAGAACGAGGAGAACGAGGCTCACGGTATGTCATTTCCATGTTCTGAACTCTTATTATTCAGCTATAGATATATTCAGATTATTAAGGCAGCTCATTGGCTAGGCTCAGGTAGGAATAAGCAGATTTGACATTAAAAAAGCCACTGTATGAGTCAAAGACAGCTAAACTGTTCGAAAACCCGAGACTACTGTCTGTTGGGTGGTCTATCCTTGGCCAACTGTACTATTAGCTTCCCCAAAGCCAAACTTGTGCCAACTTAGGAATGATGAGTGCCGCTTAAGTGCCTGGTAGACTCTCCCAGCAAAAATTCCATTCAGCCTTCCTACAATTTCTCATTTCTCTAAGGGACAGATATTTTCACACACTGAGCACCCCATGCTGTTGGTTGTTTATGTCAATGCATGATTATTATTTCCTCAAAGAGCTGTCGGCGCAACTGTATCAGCAGTGTATTGTGTCTACCAAGCAAAAGAGAGCAATCCGCTCTGCCCCACACTGATAAATGAGTGCGCCGGACAAGCTTTATTTGATTTAATCCCCACAAACACAGCCGGGTAGACTTATACTTAATAATTCATGCGCTTCGAAATCCCTTTTGACTCGTTCATTCATTAGGGTGTCTGAATAGTACATTTATTTGCAAGGCCAAGCAAACCTCGAAAACACCACAGCTAGACCTCTCACAAACGGTTTCTTTTTTTTGTTGTTGTTGCTCTTCATCTCGGGTCCCATGTCATGATGCAACTGATGCGGTTTCCTACAAGCGTATGAGGACTGAACAACTGTCGGGAACAAACACAAATATGTGGATTTCAGCAAAGTTAGAAAAGGTTGTGTTTACACATTTCGAAAGTTTGTTGTAATGAGTAGACTGTCAAAATAAGGGCTGAGCTTAAAATAACCCAGCTGAAAAGACCGGTATGAATTTCTTTGCTGGCCCAGGTTGGTTTTATAAGGAGGAAATTGAGTACCAGCTCCATTTCAAAAAAAGCCCAAAAATGTTTTTTTTTTCCATCCAACATGGAGAAAACATTCAACCAAAATATCCTGACCATGTTACCTGCAATGATATTAGCCACAAAACCAATAGTGAATGTACAGGTGAAACAGACACTCACAAGCCCCTTTATTAGGTACAATAGTTACTTTACTAGTACCGGGTTGGACCCTCTTTAGCCTTCAGAACTGCATTGATGCTTCGTGGCATAGATTCAACAAAGAACTGGAAATATTCCTCAAAGATTTTGATCCATATTGACATGATAGCATCACGCAGTTGCTGCAGATTTGTCGACTGTACATCCATGACGTGAATCTACCGTTCCACCACATCTCAAAGGTTCTATATTTAATTGAGATCTAGTGACTGTGGAGGCCATTTGAGTACAGTGACATCATTGTCATGTTCAAGAAACAAGTCTGAGATGATTCGCGCTTTATGACATGGTGTGTTAGCCTGCTGGATGTGGCCATCAGAAGATTGGTACACTGTGGTCATAAAGGCATGGACATGGGCAGCAACAATACTCAGGTAGGCTGTGGCGTTGACACAATGCTCAATTCGTACTTATGGGCCCAAAGTGTGTCAAGACAATATCCCTCACTCTATTACACCACCATCACCAGCCTGTTTCCTGTTCTTAGCTGGCAGGAGTCACACCCTGTGTGGTCCTCTGCTGCTGCAGGCCATCCCCCTCAAGGTTTGACGTGTTGTGCATTCAGAGATGCTCTTCTGCATACCTCGGTTGTAACGAGTGGTTATTTGAGTTGTTGTTGCCTTTCTATCAGCTCAAACCAGTCTGGCCATTCTCCTCTGACTTCTGGCACCAACAAGGCATTTGCGCCCACAGAACTGCTGTTCACTGGATATTTTTTCTATTTCAGACCATTCTCTGTAAACCCTAGAGATGGTTGTGCGTGAAAATCCCAGTAGATTTCCTGTGGTTAAAATACTCATACCAGCCCATCTGGCACCAACAACCATGCCACGTTCAAAGTCATTTAAATCACCTTTCTTTTCCATTCTGATGCTCAGTTTGAACTGTAGCAGATTGTCTTGTCGGTGTCTACATGCCTAAATGCATCGAGTTGCTGCCATGTGATTGGTTGATTAGACATTTGCGTTAACGAACAGTTGGACTCGTGTGCCTAATTAAGTGGCTGGTGAGTGTACAATAGTATAATTCTAAATATATAATAATAATTTTTTATCTTTTTTTTGCTGAGTGGGTTTGACAAACCACCTGTAGCACATTATTTCCTTCCTATAAATCAGACACTTTCATAAAAACACTCCATATTACTTATTGAGAAAAATATTTAAATAAATGTAAAAAAATAGAATAGATATCACCTTACATATATTGTATAACTACAAATTAACTATTCAGCTTAACTCTTTCTGATTATGATTGTAATGTATTTTTGAGCAGAGCACCTTTTATAAAGCTGCTGTGGAACAACAATTACAGTATTCTGAAAAGCACTATTCATTCATTCATTCATTCATTTTCTTTTTGGCTTAGTCCCTTTATTAATCTGGGGTCGCCACAGCGGAATGAACCGCCAACTTATCCAGCAGTTGTTTTACGCAGCGGATGCTCTTCCAGCTGCAACCGATCTCTGGGAAACATCCATACATTCTTATTCACACACATACACTACGGACAATTTAGCTTACCCAATTCACCTATACCGCATATCTTTGGAACCCGTGGATTTTGAAACCCACGCGAACACGGGGAGAACATGCAAACTCCACACAGAAATGCCAACTGATCCAGCCGAGGCTCGAACCAGCGACCTTCTTGCTGTGAGGCGACAGCACTACCTACTGCGCCACCGTGTCACCCTCTGAAAAGCACTATACAAATAGAATTGAATTAAATGATCCGATCACAAATGTACGGTGCTAAGAACAAATAAAACCATGTCTGAAACGTTTTCAACTTATCCATTTTCCAGCCATTCCACAGGTACAGTAGTCAAAAACCCATTAAATCAGATTGCTTTCAACGAGTAAATGTTCATGTTGTCATGTTGTCAAAACTGTGATTATAATAAAATGCATGGAGAAAAAAAACACCAAATCAAAGTATTCCACAAAACTGAAGCTGCCTTCCACATCATATTCAAATCACCTGCATTCCCACTTATTCATAAGCCGCATAACATAGGTTGATTCATTCAATAGTTCTCAATCATGCATCGCACTTAGCGCTTCCATCAAATTGATCTACAGCATGATGAAATAAGTCATCAACAAAATCATGAGAAACACTTTTGAATGCATGTTGTCACCAAGCAGAAATGAAACCTATTGAATTACTGAGTGAATCAATGAAAAGCTGCTACATTTTCTATTTACTTAGTATTTTATATAATGCAGCCCAAACAGTTAACTGTCTCTATGCTGCCTCTAAAAAAAAAGAGCACAGTAACAGTAATTTATAACAGTGTATTTTATTTAAATTATAAATAAAAATTATTTGTAATTTGCTACAGTTTGCTGTGTCAAGTCACTGCAATAAGAACAATTTTTCAATTTTTCCTTTTTTCAAAATATATCATCTTCAAGTCTTTATGGAAGCAGAATGGGAGAGCATTAAAACAAAAAATAACAATCTGTATCCCTTCTGGCTGATGAATCAGCAGGATTATTCTGGTGAAGCTTGCTGACCAGAGAAAATCTTACTGGTAAACATAGTTAAGAAGTCAGGTCACCTGCACACCAGCATTAAAACACAACAGACTCTTGAGGACAAGCAAAGCAGAGAAGCCAAGCAGAAAAAAAATCCATCTGCATTCTTATTCTGCAACAATCTGTAGCAATCATGCTATTCCTAATCGATTTATTAAAGAAAAAAAGGCACAATTTATTTAAATGTACAATTCATGCTATTAACAAACCATTAACTAAGACTTATAGCTCAATAAATTACTAATTAGCTGCTTACTAATTGTTGGTAGAGTATAATATAGTACTATAAAATTTATAATAAACAGTTAATATCTTAATAATAGACAGGTAACGAATGAGCAATATCACACGAGTAGCAGTGTGATAGGGCAGTATATTGGCACTGGTGGGAGGCATACACTGGCTCGAGGCTCCAGGCAGTGTCAGTGACAATATACAGCCATATCACACTGCTACTCATATGATATTGCGTTTATACAGGAGTTTGACGGCATAATCGTGTGTATAAAAATGTAAATCAAACATGGAGAGTCTTAAAAACCCTTTTGTATGAGGAACTACTTTCTTCCACCATTCGTTCACATCAGCAGATGACATCAGAACAGCAGAAACCGTTTCTTCTTCATAAACATCCCTTTAGAGCTAGTATCTGAATGATTCACTAGCATAATGTCTAAAGTGATGACAAAACAGGTGATTTTGCTCAACATTTTAAGATTATAAGGCTGAACGGCATGAAATGCCATCAGTCTACAGTTTTTCTACAGTCTTATGTGATCTTGTGGCAGAACACGAATCGTCAATTTCTTTGCTCTGCATGCTGATGGCCGCCAACATGCTGAATCTCCGAAATTATAATTTTTAAAAACAAAAAAAGGCACTATCCTTATAAATAAACTGCACAGTTTCAATCTAAACAACTACATTCTTGTCTAAAAAAGCCTCAAAGTACAATATTATTACACCTCTAAGTACATCATAAGTACACACACACCGCACGTTATTTAACAACAAAACATAAGTTAATAGTGCTATTCAGCCTATCCTGCTTTACTGAGGTGAAGTTGGTTTTATATTCACATCACATTGGTTCATTTTTCAACAATGACAACCTGTGACGCACTCCGTATGTCGTTTACCATGCTGCTCTGAATATTTGGTCTGAGATAGCATGCAAGTATGACTTAGTAACAACAGTAATTCCTGCACACCATCTATACGAATTTGTAAACAGCATCTTATAACCTGTATATTTATAACAATCTGTACATACATTTTAACATCCAGATCTTTTTTGACTGATTGCATCTCTGTCTAATGTCTATTGTCTTTTTTTATATATATTTATTTTGTGTTGTCACTTTATGTACACTGGAAGCTTCTGTAGCCGAAGCAAATATAACTGATTCTGATTCTGATTATGTTGTCCAACAGCTGTAATATTGTCAAAACGTAGTGAGCTTATTCTTCTACTTGTCATGTGGGCAGAGTAATACACAAGAGTGAAGAGGCTTTATGAGTGCTGATATTTCAGAATATCACTTATCACTATATCACTATAAACCAATTAGATTCAAGAACCAGACAGAACTGTTGTATAAGCCAGTATAGTAAATGGTATGAATTGTTACTTAAACTAAAGTGTTACCAAAGAAATATTTGAAACTTAATTCATTTTTTACTGTGGTTCTTAAAAAGAAAACGTACCAGGTCAGTGGTCAATGGAAGACATCAGTGGCAGCCAAAAATCTTTTAAAAAATCTTATTATGTGCTCCACAGTGGATGAAAAAAATCAAACAGGTTTAAATAATAGAATAAATGACTGCAGGATTTTCATTTCTGTGTGAATAATCACTTTAATGGTCTACAACTAACAAAAGGATCATGCTGGCAGCCAACACGGTTAACCATCTACCTTTAATAATTTAAAGAACGTTTAAGTACATCTTACTTCCAAAACAAGCCCAGAGCGTTTGAAACGTATTGCATTTCCTTTCTCTTTCTCACTCAGATGCACAAAGCACTTTTTATTACATGTCAAGTCTGACATGACAGTGGACCCATTAGCAAAAGGGTTTTTAACATTCTAATCTCAGAGCCTAAAACTCAGAGAAAGGACAGCAATTAGCATGCTGTTAGTGCTCAATCAAGCCTTTTTCTGCATGCTGCTAAAAAGACGGGACGAGGCTTTGAGGATAGCCGAAAGGTCACCATGCTCTCCCCTGCCGTTTAGCGCCAAATCTGGAATAAAATAGAACTGAACTGCAATGGCCTTCTGTCTGTTACAAGCTCTGCATTTATACTCATGTCAGTTGTTTGCGGAATGATATCACCTGACCAAGGTTATTATAGTTGAGCATTTTTAAATTATTGTTATTATTTTTTATTTCAATATTTTTTTTGTTAAAGGTGCAGTAGGTGATTGTCTTCAGAAACATGAAGTTAAAGTAAATGATCTAAATGTGTTTATATGTATTTTTATATTCTGGGTAAGGCATAAGACTAAAAAAATGTTCAGTCAATAAAAAATTGTCGGGGCAATAATTCCCATAATTCTGATAGCCCAAACTGTCTATAAATAAATGTAGATTTGTGTCACGATCACCAGCGATCTAACAGCCAGATATCGCTGGTAAAAACACACACACATTCCTTGAATTACAACTCTGCTTGTTAACGGACTACAATTCCAATCATGCAGCACACACACACTCCTGCTCCAAATCACCATTGATTGCACACACACCACCGGAGGACTGTCAAGGACTGATTACACACACTACATATTCAGTACATACACACACAGTAGTTGCTGAGTATTGTTTTCTGTAAGTGACATTACAACGCGTTTCCTTTGTTCCTGTCTTCCGTGTTTTGATCCTAGCCTTGCTTATTTTGTTTATCCTTGCCTGCTACCAGCCTTATTGACCTTATGCCTGTTCTATGACTACGATTCTGATTACCAGTACACATATGTTTGCCCCGTTGACCACTGCATTACTGACTTTCTTATTAAATCTGCAATTGGATCCTCACTGCCGTTGTCAGTGTCACATCCCAGCGTTACAGATTTGTACATCTGTGCACCCCTGTCACGCAGATCTGCCAATGAGTATGCACACACACCGCACGTTCATGTACACACGGGACAGTCACAGCAGTAAAAACAAAAGCTGAATCAAAACTTTTTAAAATCCTGAATCAGTGTTGGAGTTAGTTTTACACACTCGAGGAAGGACGACACCATGGCTGAAGTATTTCTGTTAGACAGGTAATGTTGTGTTTTAAAACTATTTTAGTCACACAAAGCTGATGTAGATTGTTTTGTTTACGAATGGGTCACGGAAGTGTTGTTCAGCCACTGAAATCTTCCAGCGAAAGTTTCATGTGACTATTTTGAGTTTCATAAGGGACCTTCGATAATCACAGCATTGATAATGTAGATTTTTATTTAAAACAAACAAAACATAAGTTAATAGCACTATTCCGCCTAGCCTTCTTTACTGAGGTGAAGTTGGTTTTATTTTCACATTGGTTCATTGGTTCATATAACGTTGTATATAGTAATACTGTATGCCTGTACATACACTTGTCAGTTTTTATATTTGCATTTAACACTAACTTCTATTTTTTAAATATTTATTATCTGTTTTTTGTCCTGTCTCTGTAATTCTGTTGCACTGTAGAAGCTCTGTCACCAAAACAAATTCCTCGTATGTGTGAACATACCTGGCAATAAAGCTCTTGCTGATTCTGATTCTGATTTTTGAACAATGACAACCAGTGACGCACTCCCTATGTTGTTTACCATGCTGCTATGAATATTTGGTCTGACATAGCATGTAAGTATTGCTTAGTAACAAGTGTAATTCCTGCACACCACCAGCCAACCACTAAGCATACAGTAGTCGCTTTAGGACAGCACATGATAGAGTGAGACCAGAAATCTTGCATGCATGAAATATTGCACATTATGACAAGTTTTGCTTGCTACACAAATGGAAACGTGCAAGATATAATACAGATTTTCACTTAGAATTGTAGTATTATAAAGTACTTAAAGTTTTCTAACTAACGAATGACACCATTTATGGAGATCTATCCTATAAGGGTCAGATCACTGGTGATCATGACAGCAGCAAGTTGCCTTCCAATTTTAATCAACTTTCTCTAACAGTATAATTTTGTGCTTGACTAATGTGTTTGTCTGTAAAAGCGCCATCTACTGGGCTTTTTCTAATCAGCAACAGTTCCAACCCTCCACCACAAAATGAGTTCCGAAAACGATTATTTCATTCATTCATTTTCCTTTAGCTTAGTCTCTATTTCAGAGGTCGCGACAGCGGAATGAACCGCCAACTATTCCAGCATATTTTTTACGCAGTGGATGCCCTTTTAACACAATACTGGAAGACATCCATACACACTTATTTATGCACACTCATAAGCTGCGTCCCAAACGGCATACTTGTGCACTTTTCTACGCCATTTTGTAGTACAAATAGTGTAATAAGTGCATTCACACTGAAAATAATAAGTGCACTTTAATTACCCGGATGATGCACTCATTCCACCAGTAATATGAAGTGTGTTATGATGGACACTTCACGCACTCAACGACCGGAGCTTCGTGCACGTAACGGAAGGGGCGGAGCTATCGTGCACACATGTTGGATAACTTTATTTATTTTATTTAATTTGGCAACCGTCAAACGTCATCAGGGAAACGGTTTGAACTTCCGCTTAGTAAAAAAGCCATTAGTGCTCCATTTGGGACAGCACTACATACATATACTTTGCTGTTGAGTGTGTAAGTGCATAAGTGCATAGTGCATAAGTGCATAGTATATAGTGCGTCATTTGGGACGCAGCTATACACTACGGCGAATTTAGTTTACTCAATTTACCTATAGCGTATGTCTTTGGACTGAAGCAAACACCTGGAGGAAACCCACGCCAGCACGGGGAGAACATGCAAACTCCATACAGAAATGCCAACTGGCCCAACCAGAACTCGAACCAGTGATCGTGCTTCCCATTGCGCTCCCGTGACGCCCAGATTTAGTCTTCGTTTACCAAAATAGCCTTGCTCCAGACATCGCTAGTTTACACCACATGAATGCGGCATGACACAATCTCGAATTATAATCAAAGCCATGGCAGTTCACATGTGTTAATTATTTACAATCTACACAGACAAAGAGATGCTTTGAGCAGATTTAGGGATGTGGGTTTTGAGTCACACCATCAGCAGCACCCACTCACAGAGGTGAGAAACATCCAGGCACGTCTGCAAATCACACATTCCCAGCATGCCTCAGTCCACCCATAAACCCCCTCGGCCACATAGCCCCCCGGTCACAGCACATTCACTACCGTGTGTGTGTGTGAGTGGACCCCAACGAAGCCAAACATTCTGATGAGAATGACAAAGACGAGCTCTGTTCTGCCCCGCAAGCAAGTCTGTTTGATTTCTCTCTGTCACACAGAGGGAAAACAACAGCTCAAATTTCTAGTCAATTATTCATGATTTGTTGTGCTCTGAAACGCAATCTACAAAGTCAAGCAGTGATTCAGCATTAGGTATCAGACAAATAATGCCAGTACTACAAAATCAACAATGGAAATACAAACAAAAACTCTGACCATAATCCATTCATTTATAAATATACACACGTGACCCCTCTGTGCAACCCTGGCTAAAGTCGCATCATTTATTTATTTTTTGTGATTATTTAATTTACTGCAGAACAAAGCCAGCATACATAGCAAGCAACAACTATATATAAGCCAGGGTTTGCATGAAATGAAAATACATAAAAATGTAAATAAATGAATAACAATAAAGAGGAAAAGAAAGGTCCCACCTTATATTAAGTGGCCTTAACTAATATGTACTTACAGCAAAATTAATAATTTATTACTATGTACTTATTGTGTAAATACATGTTTTTACATTGTACTTATGATTGCTTAAATAACTGCCTGTAATTACGTCTGTAATTAATTTTTGTAATTACACTGTTGACAATCTCTTACACCTTAACCCACCCTTAAACCTACCCATACCACCAAACCAGTCCCTAACCTTACCCATATCTAGGCCCACACGGAATCTGCATGCACAGAATTCCGCAGATTTCCGCAGATTTTCAGCCCATCATTAATTCTGTTTATTTACTGGTGTAAATGTGTGTAAATGTATATTTATTCAGTTTTTAAATTAATTTCAGTAATATTCCTGACTAATATTTACCATAAATGGCTAAAGTATATTTTGATGTGGGTGCCTGACAACTGAAAATAGATCTGGGAGCAGATATTGCAGCCTCTGTTACGTTTTTCCTTGCACTTTATTTTGTTGTTGTGAGCATTTACTATTATTTGTTTAGGATATGTGTTTTCACATTCTGATTCCAATGCCTAATCATTGAAATAATTAAAATGACTAATTAAATATTCTTATGAAACAAAAAATGATGTGTTCTTTTGAAGAGTGTACTTGTGTTATGATGCTATTATATTGCCATTCTGGCATTATAAAATGAGTGGCCTAAAATGGTCTTAAAATGACAATAGTATCGTTTATCGTGATATATTTTGGTGCTGTAGGCATAAAAATTATTATATGCATTTGTTTATATGGCAGAACGTGTGTTTTTCACCAAAGAGGGCTCACACAAATTCCTGATGAAATCAGGAACTGCTTTGTGGACTGTGGGGGATTGATGATGTAGTCACGTGTTGATTGGTCAGTTTGAATGTCTCAGTATTTAGGCTTTGGTCACATGGTCAAGAAAGGTACAAAATAGGTGGGTAAACTCAGCTCTGGCTCTTTCTTCTCCTGCTCTGGCCCTTTGCATCTCCTGCTCTGACTCTCTCTCTATCTCTCTCCCTCCCCCTCTCTCTCCCTTTCTCTCTCTCTCAGGTACCTTTAATTTACATTTAAGCTGGGTACAATTATTATCATATGTTTTTATCATTTCATGTTTTATTGTTTCATACAGCTATTTGTAACTAATTCAGTTGTAACCATAGAGAATTATTGACATTAAATCATCTCATTTTCAAGTATTTGTCAATTACTTTTGATTTAACATCAACATTTAATGGCTCCATATTGCAATACAATATAATGACATAATAGCAACGCTCTCCCACATTTAAAGCTATTAATACTGCCCTTATTACCGTTTTTGGTATAAGATTGCAGAAGGATAGTTTGACTACAATGTACAGTTTTTTACCATCATACTGACAACTTTTTAGTCATTTGGCAGAACTACAGTTCAGAACCGCTGTAGTTAAAAAGACCAGCCTTACAGTGCAATATATCGTACAACAAAAAATAGATATCGTGACAGGTCTAGCCACCACTAATACTTTCATTGTTTTTTTAACTTTCACATAATAAAAAATAGAGCTGTTTTACAAAACCTTTAGAATTTTTCCATTAATTTGTCAGCTTTAATTGGCTACTTGACACATAGTTTGAATAAATATGCTTTGGATGTGATGCAGTTTTAAATACAAGCTTTTCATTACATTGGAATTTCTCAAAAACATGACTTTCATAGTCTGAAGAGAAGCAAACCTTTGCCATGGCCTGACTCAGTCAATATAAAAACATCAAGGTTATATTTTCACAGAACATTCTTTACATTATATAATTCATGTAAGAAAACAGTGAATCACCAAATAATGACTTCAGATGGGTTTTCACAGAATAGGTCACATATTGTCTTCTTCCAGACTACATCAAAACTCTCCAACTAAACTAGAGTTGTACGTAAACACAATCCAACTAAAATGTCAGCCACTGCATTTTTGCGGATGCCAAATATTCAAAATCAGACCATTCGATAAAAGGGACATCTGTCTGTCAAAACACAGCCAGCTGCAAAAGTCAGCCACTGCAACCCTGGTGCAATGTAATCCCACAGGCTCTTTTGAAGAGGCCACTTAGTATTCCATCCATTTCCATTACGTGTGATGCTGTATGGCTGTATCCTTCCTTCAGGGCTGGATGATGTCAGAATACTGACAAGGACCTACCACTGCCGGGATGATATAACTAACCCCGAGCTGCAGGGAAGATGTCTAAACCAATCGCGCTCTTTTAAATTTGTGAGTAAAGCTGGGGTCGGGGTTGTAATTATGAGGCTAAGTATGTAAACAAAGGCTCTTTGCGTTACAGACATACATACAAATGACGTGCAGAACAACCCAAACTCATTCAACGGTTTCATTAGTGCCTCTGAGACTGGGAGAATGTGCAATATGTGCATCGCTAACAGGTGCTAGCGAGAAAAGGTTAATAATCCCCAGAAGACAATGAATCTAATAGGCACAGATGACGAAAAAAATAAAAAAGGAGAGATACCTGATGTTGTGGGATTTGCGTTTGATCTCGTTCCAGCAGAGATTCATTTCGTGTTCAGGGTGTTTGTTCTTCTGCCCCCTGCACTGGGTGGGCAGCTCCTGCCCCTCAGGATCCACCGCCGACTGGCAGGGTACACAGTGGCATCCCGGCCACGAGGGCCGCCCCGCAGCTGCAACACACACACAGTAAAGCATTTAGAGAACATTCATAATGACAGAAATTATTCTACAACACAGTCCAACTGAAGTTTAACATTTATAATAATGTCTCAAGTCCTTGAGATTTCTTTCATGCCACTTTGAAATTGAACTGCCAGTTGAAATCAGTTCAATTTCACCATTGTTCAATATTAAAAAAATACAATCTGCTTAATTGGGAAAATTTAATTAAAGTCGTACATATCTATTTAATGTTTAAGACTTTACATAACCCGACTTTACCACTAAATCAGCTTGTGAAAGTTAGAACGACTGCTCACCGAACTACTAGTGAAAGAGGGGATTGTATTATTCCTTTCAAATAAAAGCAAATTCAGTCAGTCTGTATTTTCAGTGAAAGCTGCTTAGGAATGGAACTCCATCCCACCAACAATTAGAAGATCACTTTTCGTTCTTTTCAGTTTCATGTTAAAAATTGGTTATTGACAAATCAGCATTGTCAGCATTAGTGCTGTATTTCTTGACACGTATTTGTACTGTTTATACGTGGCTTTTGTCTTCTTCTGCTGCCATCAATCTGTTTCTGTTTTTTTTTTACTCTTTTTACTGTATTTTATATATGATCATGTATTCTGTGTTATTATGCTGTGTATGCTTCTATTTTAGGTGTGACTTTTAACATTCTGTTAGGGGTCTACAGATGAAAAATAGGCACTCTTGGCTAATTCTGGCACATTTTACACTAATGTATATGATGTGCATTGACCCTGTAAAGAAATAAACTAAACTAAACCAAACTAAACTTTCTGCCACTTCTCAAACTCTGGAGAGTTTTGTCTTCAGGGCTTGACATTAACTTTTCAAAATAGTTACTTAATAAAATTTTCACTAGTCACAATTTTGTTGTTGGGAAAATCTGTTTTATATGCAGAAATTCGACTTTGACAAACGAAAATGACTTGATTTGTCCACATGCCTCCTCGCTCATTTCACTTTTTTGTGAGTATGAACTTGCTCTATGCGCATAAGCGAATGGGTTGTTGAAGTATTTACCAGATTCATCTCTCTGACCACACCAAAGATAAAAATTTATTATTTCTTAGCCACAAATTTTAAATAATACTGTATGTCAAAGCAAGCAAAATATAACAGTATACATGCTCTTTTTATTTAACAAAAGCTTTCTCTAAATGGTTTTGCCTTAATAAATTGTCCTTACATTTAGGTAAAACTACATTTATTTTATTTTGTTCAGCTGCAAAACTGAGAAAATGTGTCAGGTCATTACAAATCAAGTTATTACACAAAAACATGAAGTTACATATATAGAGTGTATTTTAGATAGTAATTTGACAGGTGAGAAGATGGCTGTTATAGAAAGGCAAGACAGACAGAGCTCTTAGATACCCAAAATTTAAAAATATTAGCTTGTGGATTAGTGCAGCCATACTTTGACTATGCTGCAGCCTTTTGGTACAGTGATAGTTCTAAAATAATGAAAAAGAAACTGCAGACGGCCCACAATAAGTTGTGTAGAATTGTTATGAAAGTACCTCCACTTACTCATTTAAATAATGAACATTATAGTATTTTTTTTTTTAAGTTAATAAAGGGTAACTTCTGAAATTAGTGATGGAGTTTAAGAGTTTAAAGAAAATGGTACCAAAATATTTTCTTGATTATTATGTTTAGTGAGGTACACTGTCATTCTACAAGAGCGAGTAGCAGGGATATTTATCCTTGTAGATTTAAGAGTGAATCAGGTAGAAATTCTTTTGGTGTACTACCTCTTTTGCTTGCAATGTTTTGCCAAGGAGTTTTAAAAAGATTCAATTTGAGTGTTTTTAGAAGGAAAATTAAAAAATGGTTGTTTTACAGATGAAGTTGAGGATTTTTGTTGTGCTGAGTTGTTGAGCTGATGATATTTGAACTCCATTTATAATTTGCTCGTTTATTTTTTAAGAATATCGAAAACCACAATAGAAATAAGCCATTTTTTCCTCTATTTTATTCTTGAAAGCTTTTTAAATATGTATGAATTAGTCTAACTGAACTTGTTTGTATATTTTTGTTAAATTTGTCAAATAAAATCAATCAATTAATCAATCAAGCAAGCCCCAGATTTGGCTACAGTACTGCCTAATCTAATGTATATGTACAAATATAATATTGCGAAGCTTCCTTTAGCAAATAATATTTTTTAATGAGAGATTTGTGAGGGGTGCACTCAGATATGCTGAGCACTGTAAGTGCATCGGTCAACCAACCCATGTTTACAAAAAGAAATAAAGTATCACAGAGTAAAACTGCATTTTGAAACACAAGACACACTGGTGATGTATGAATTCTCATATTTGATTTGCTGAGGGGTGTTCCAAGAATGCTGATATTTACTTCACCATTAGTACTTTTATTTCTCGTTTGTCATTCCAGAAGGGTTGTCAAACTGTATAGTGGATTTTTTTTCAATCTTTACTTGAAGGCTATTTCTGACGCTAGTGGGTGGCAACAAGTCAATGGCCTGTTTTTCATCAGGGGAGCAAACATCAAATGAATGTGTATAAAATATAAGTTAATATTAACTGCATGCTTTTTTATGGAATTGGTGTAGGTGTAACATATCATTAGTTACTATGGTGCCAACATTTGAACCAATGACCTTCAACGCTCTTACTTGAATGCTGCTGCTTTTAGAAGTACTGTGTGTGTAGTATAAAGAGAGAGATGAAATAGCAACTGTAGGAATGGATATTCGTCTTTTTAGTTGAAAGAGTCATTTTATTATTATGCTTAAACTTGCATGTTACTAAAAGTATTGTAATTTTGCTGATGAAGCAGCATTTAAGCATCTGGCAATTGCATTAATTCAACATGACTTAGGGGCTGTTCACACAGAATCTATCTTTGCATCTAAGAATGACTCTGGAATGTTTTTTAAAGTGCCTCCTCTGCCATATTGTCATCAAATAAAATAATTGTCCACTGTAAACAGAAGCTCACAAAACCTGCCCCGCCTCTGAGTTCTTCTAATTGGTCCACTGCTTTCGAACTGACATTAATGAGTAGTGCTGCATGTGAAAGTACAGTATGGTGTATAACTTGATATGGTGTCTTGAAAACATGGTGCTCATGTGCTAGGTGCTGAAATGTGAATATAATGGTCATGCATGTCCATCAAGCATTTGAGTTTATATAGAAAAAAAAAATGAAAAAGTACATATTGGAATGGAAAAACATATTTTTTGTAAAGGATCCCTTTTTTCAAATGAGTGTATCGGTTTTACTACGAATCAAACCCAAAACCTTAGCGTTCCCAGTGTCCTTTGAGTTACAAGAAGGTATTTATGACTTCACTGTTGTCAGATATAGATGCATTTCCTGATATGGAACCACAGTTGATTCTTGTTTCTAAAAGTTGTTTTGACTACAGAAAAGAGATGCACGATATATTGTTTTAACATTGATGTATCCACAATAGTCTGCATGTGTAATGTTGAGTGCGGATTATAGTTGAGCTGGGGAGGTTACTTTGGAAATGTAATATTACATTCTACAGACTACAGATTACAAATTACCCTATTTAAAATGTAAATAAGTAGTGTACCTTTTCAATTACCTTATAAAGTAAAGTAACTGATAACGTTTTGATTACTTATAAGTTTCTAATGGATATTTTCAACTAAATCATTTTCAAGCGTTTACACAAAGCAGGTGTGAGCTTACAGTGGCATACCTCCTCTCTCTTTCCATCAAAGCAACAGATTAATATTATTCAACATATCCCAGATTTTTTTTAAAAGAACATTTTTAGATGAAAAACATTTTAGATGTTAACATTTTCCTAAGTATTTGTATTTTAATTACACATCTTTCTCGAATTAGTTACTTTTATTTTGTAATTAAATTATGTAACACTGCTACATGTAACAAGTTACTCCCCAACACTGATTGCAGTTGAGTAGAAGCCACAATTCAGAACATGTGTTTGCATAATGTTTGTAATTTTAATTTTTTAAAAAGTATTATTATTTATTTATTTGTAAATTTTTGTTATGCAGTTCTGTACCTGAATATTGTTATGCTGTTCCATAATGCAGCTTTTAATTTCACTCTTATCTTTGCTCTACTATATTTATCCATGCTTGTAATATGTTTATAATATCTTTTCCATATTCACTCCCCTACAATCCCCCCAATCAATCTAAATGAATGAATTATTTCCAAATAGAGTTCGTGTATTTATTTTCCTTCTGCCTATTTCCTTATTTATCAGGGGTTACCACAGCAGAATGAACCACCAACTATTCCAGCATATATTTTACACAGCGGATGCCAATCCAGCCGCAACCAAGTACTGGGAAACACCAATACACTCTCGAATTCACACACACTCATACATTACAACCAATTTAATTCATCTAATTCACCAATAGCGCATGTCTGTCAGGGAAACCGAAGCACCTGGAGGACACCCACACCAACACGGGGAGAACATGCAAACTCCACACAGAAACGCCAACTGGTCCAGCTGGGACTCAAACCAGTGATTTTACTGTTGAAACTGTATTAATGTCAGTTTTTACCAATACCATGCAGCCTTACTACAAAATTAAAATAAATAAGTAAATAAGTAATTAAGTAAGTAAGCAAGTAAGTACATAAGTAAATAAATGAATAAAAAAAATGAATAAAAAAATAAACAAGTAAATAGGGAAATAAATGAATAGGTAAATAAGTAAATAAATAAGTAAGCAAATAAGTAAATAAATAAATAAGTAAATAAATAAGTAAATAATAAATAAATAAGTAAATAATAAATAAATAAGTAAATAATTAAATAAGTAAATAAATAAGCAAATAAGTAAATAAATAAATAAATATGTAAATAAGTAAATAATAAATAAGTAAATAAATAAATAATAAGTAAATAAACAAATAAATAAATAATAAATAGGTAAACAATTAAATAAATAAATAATAAATAAGCAAATAAAAAAGTAAATAAACAAGTAAACAAATAAATAAATAAAGTAAATAAATAAGTAAATAAACAAATAAGTAAATAAATAAGTAAATAATCAACAAAAAAGTTAATAATAAGTAAATAATTCAATAAATAATTCAATAGGTAAATAATAAATAAGTAAATAATAAATAAATAAATAAATAAATAAATAAATAAATAAATAAATAAATAAATAAATAAATAAATAAATAAATAAATAAATAAAGTGGTTACTCAGAGTGCTGTGAAAAAAGTCAAAGATGTAAATTTCTATATTCATCTTTAGTTTCTGAGTTGCATCTCGCATTTATGGCTTTTTGTTTCAGAGTTGCAATTACTTCTTTAATCCCGTAAATGTCATGGTCTTCTATGAGGAGCTGGACTGCATGCCTATTGCAATGATCAGCCCGGGACTTTTGCCAAGGTGTTTGCTGAGTGAATGCACTTGGCTTAAAGGGACTTTGTTAGAGGTGACAGTCAATTACAAGGAGAAAAAGGGGTGTTTTTGCAAAGTGACCCGAGCCACACTTCGACCACACATCTCACACATACAAACTATTATAATTCAAAAGCAACAAACCTTCAATTAAAGCAACACAAGAACAAACAAAAACGGTATACAGACGCTCCTCAGCTGAACCCTGAGGCACATGACGGATAAATACAATATCAGCAATGCCTGCAGCTCACGTAAGCTCTGTTTCTCTCAGACAGAGCTGGAGTGGCGGTAACGCTGCTGTTACTTAAAGTACGTCTGGAATTCAGCACACGTCCCGAGCAAAGGGACGGAGACACAATCATTCCAGCAAAAGTCTCATGATTAAGGAGCTTTCCTTCAGTCATGAAACCCCTTGTGTCTCGTTCTGTCAGACGCTCTGTGTGCTCCTCTCTTTGCCTTTCATTAGCCACTGAGAGAGAAACCAGCCAAAGGGAACACTGGGACTTTTCGAGATGGAGTGAGTTTGTGGGATGGCCAATCTGTATTGGGATGTATAAGGTATTGGTTATGAATTAATATAGGTCATTACTGAATATACTGTGTGTTTGTAAGCATCATTCATTCATTTTCCTTCAGCATAGTCCCTTATTTATAAGGGGTCGCCACAGCGGAATGAACAAGCTGTGTTTGTAAGCGCATGTTGTCATTTTTGGGGGGATATTTCATCCAAAAATAAAACTTCACAGGACATTTACACACCCTCAAGTGGTTTCAAAGCTTTGAGTTTCACTTTTCTGTGGTTGTTGCTAGATCGGTAGAGTTGTGGCCGGAAGTTAACAAAAATTATTTGTATTATTTATTTAATTTTCCATTTATTGTACTTTATTAACGTCTACCCCCACCCCAACCCTAAACCAAACTGTCACAGTAAGGTAATAACAGTGGTTGTACCGAATATTATTCATTCATTTTCTTTTCGGCTTAGTCCCTTTATTAATCCGGGGTCGCCACAGCGGAATGAACCGCTAACTTATCCAGCATTTGTTTTTTTACGCAGCGAATGCCTTTCCAGCTGCAACCCATCTCTGGGAAACATCCATACATTCTCATTCACACACATACACTACGGCCAATTGAGCTTACCCAATTTACCTGTACTGCATATCTTTGGACTGTGGGGGAAACCGGAGCACCCGGAGGAAACCCACAAGAGCACGGGAAAAACATGCAAACTCCACACACAAATGCCAACTGACCAAGCCGAGGCTCGAACCAGCGACCTTCTTGCTGTGAGGCGACAGCGCTACCTACTGCACCACCGTGTTGCCCCCGAATATTATATATGTTATCTATTAAATTACCCAATAAATTGTTTTTTTTTCATACCTACCCCGACCCCAACCCTAAACTCAACCGTCACAGTACTATAATATATTAATCATTGTTATGCAGTGTCATAAAAAAGTGCAACTATATTGATGTGCATGTCGCACTTCCGGCCAACCGCATATCCGATCTAGACTTTACCCCTTTCTGTGGAACCCGAAATATTTTGAATAATGTTGGATAGTAGGAAAATAATACTATGGAAGTCAATGGTTACTGCTTTAAAATATTCTTCTAAATATTTTCCAACAGAATAAAGGAACTCAAATGGGTTTGACACAACTGTTGTGGGTGAACTATCCCTTTAATTGTGTTTGGTAATGTACAATTAAAATGTCCATGATCTTATGCTCAGTTAACATTTAAAACACTGCCAAAATTGCCTTTATTTAAATTGTTTATAAATGTATTAAATGCTTTTCACCGCTGTATGAAAATACTGATTAGCTTTGTGCAAGGGACGACTGGGACAGAATTTTCAACTGGGATAGTTATTGTACTTCAGGCCACCTAAGCGATTGGTCAGTGAACAGCAGAGGGGTGTGTTGATTGCATCTGTGGCAATCGGTAAGTGTAGAGCGGGGGTAGTGAGGGAGGTGTGGTTTTTGTTGAGTGAAGAGCGGGCCAGATTTACTGTGGCAGGCCAGATTGACCATCAGGCCACCGGGAAATGTCCCCGTACTCCCTATGGCCAGTCCACCCCTGACTTTATGAATCAACACTAATACGCCATAAAATCCTGAATTCACAAAAGGTAAATACACCATTGCTCTGCAACTCATTTAAAATATTTGTCTATTTACAGAGGATTTAATATCAGGTCCTTGAATATTGTTGAGAAACAATTAACGATAGTAAATTGTTCAAACTTTGAAAGGCAAAAAATAATTGATTTATTTACACACAGAACATTTTTTAGCAATTAAAAATGAAAGACTTGTGCATGGTTACCAAACAGCTCGGTTTCAAATCAGTGCTGTACTTTTTATTCATCAAAGAAAACATCTCACAGTTTCTGCAACAACAACAAAAAAGCATTTAATGTTGATGATGAAAATGTTTTCTGAGAAGCAGATCAAAAGATATTGTAATAATATATGAAGTATTACAAAGAACTGGAGGAATGATACTGAAGAAAAAAATGGTATTTCCATCACAGGAAAAAGTTCAATTGTACATAATTTTTTTAACATATACACACACGCATATAAACACACACACACACACACACACACACACACACACACACACACACACA
>CAIGQQ010038995.1:932520-966751 GCA_903798035.1 Danio albolineatus
CACACACACACACACACACACACACACACACACACACACACACACACTTATATTTTATATTATATTTTTTATAATTTTTTATAATTTTTACTTTGACCTCTTTCAAAAATGTATATATTACCAATTAATGGCATGTGTATGAAAACACTCATTATGAATCAACATTAAATTCACTGCAGTCCCATACACCATTGCTATGTAATACATTTAAAATATGTTCTTATTTACAGAGGATTTAATGTCAGGTAATGAATATTGTTGAGAAACAATTAATGCTATTAAATTGTTCAAACTTTGAAAAATAAAATATAATTGATGTAACTACACACAGAAAAATGTTTTAGTTTTTTAAAAATACTTTCTATTCATCAAAGAACGCTGGGAATAATATCTTACAGTTTCTGCAACAACAAAAAAAGCATTTTAATGTTGTAGTTATTATTTAATGTTGCATTAATATTTAATGTTAGTAGGTTTTCTGCAGATTTCAGAGTCAAATTTAAGACTTTTAAGACCTTTTTAGGACCGCTATGAATGAAATTTCAGACTTATACAGGACTAAAAGCTAAAGATTTTTTCTAATGACCGGTTTGGGCCAGCGGAAATGTTTTTTGTTTTTTCAATCCAATAAAAACAAAAAAATAATAAGATCAAATAAGATATTTCTTAGCAACAATTGTTTCTAAACATGTGTGAAAACAATCTATCTCTACTTGTATACGTTAAAACAATTATAATAAAACTAATAATAAAACGAAACTAAATGTATGCACAACAGTCTATCCATGTCAGTGATTTCACTATACACACTGTAAGAAATGCTGGGTTCCACACAATAGACTCTTGTTTGGACAACATGAAGTAATTAAATGAACCTATCATTAACCTATCATACTTTACAAATTTAATTGGATTGACCATGAAACAATTAAGTTGTCCTCAAATAAACCTCAAGAATTGAGTGGTTTCAGCTCAGTTTAAATAAGTCGTTTGAACAAATGTATAAATACATGGAAAACTTTTAAACAAATTATATTGTAAGGAAGACAATTAAACCACTTTTGTAGATTTATAAATGCAGGTTTTGTTGTAAGATTTATTGAGATGGATTGTGGGTGAACTCCACACAGAAATGATAACTGACCCAGCCGAGGCTCGAACCAGCGACCTTCTTGCTGTGAGGCCAACGTGCTACTCACTACGCCACCTTGGCATGGATAAATAAATAAATAAATAAATAAATAAATAAATAAATAAATAAATAAATAAATAAATAAATAAATAAATAATCAATCAATCATTGATCAAAGCCATGTGATTTGTCATCATGCAGCAAAGTATGAGCCCTGAGGTGTCTGACCTGACAGCCTCGGTTGCAGCTCCACCCCTGCCTACGCTTGGCTAATCTCGTTGATTGCCAGCTGCAGTCATGGTTCAAGTTAAACGCACCTAGAGGGATCATGTGATACAGAGGACTGAAAAAATGACACTGAAAAAATATGTCTTTCCATCAAAAGGAAAGGTTAAATTATAGATTATTTTTTCATTTTTACATTTCAAAAATGGATAACCAATTTCAAATATTGAATGTCAGTATATTAAAATAAGGTAACCAAAAATATCGAGCAACTAAATAGTAGGCAGGGAATACATGCAGTATATGCACTCAATGTGGGATACAACAAGATGACATAAATTCCCATCCGTGATTAGCTCCATCATCTCCAGTACTCAAGGCCTTCTCCGAGACTCTTACTAACTGACCGTGACGACATACTGTCACCTAGTCACTGCCGCATAATCTCAAGCGACATCTGTGCAGAAATAAACACATCCGGCTGTCCGGGCCCATGCGGCCATGACACACAGCCAAAACAAACACAACCTGAGATGTGTCTCAATGAGAAATTCTGTATGCTGTGTTCCCCAGAGCAGAAACTGAATTAATGCCTCGGCACGGCTCGAATGCGTCCCCTCCTCAGGCTTCCTCTTAATTCACTGTCATTTTTCAGTCTTACTTCAATCTCTCTCTCTCAGTGTGTGTGTGTGTGTGTGTTTAATCCACTGCCTGTGTGATTAATTCTGGTTGTTTATATGGTTCATCAGATAACTAGATCTTAGTGTCAGATACATTGAATGGGACATATCATGAAAATATGACTTTTTTCATGCTTAAGTGCTATAATCGAGTCACCGGTTCATCCACCAACCTAAAAAAATGTAAAATGGGTAACCCAGTAACTTTGTTTTGGCAAGACTTTTTTGAATGTGGGGGTCTTTGACAGGTTGGGATGTTTTTATATATCACTGCCTCTTATAGGATCATTCCTTTTTTAGAATTTTTAGGTGTCCCCTAGAGTTAAATAGTCGAGTTTTACCCATTTCTAATCCCTTAAACCGATCTCCGGCTCTGGCGGGAGCACTTTTAGCTTAGCTTAGCTTAGCATAAATCATTGAATTGGATTAGACCATTAGCTTTTAAAAAAAAAAAAAAAGATCATTTTGATAGTTTTCATATTTTTTCAGGGATATTAAGCAGCGCAGTTACCTAGTTACTCGGCTGTGGGCTATATTCAGGTGCTGTGTAAATCATTGTGTCTGCTCCAGCCATGGTACAGCAGCAAAGTCCCTTATTATTACACCAGATTAAGAGTTTAGTTCATAGCCATATCGACCCAGAAAATAACTTTTCATTTTCCATTGGTTTTAGTAGACAATGTATCTAGTCAAGAGTCAAGCTTTAAATGGGAAAATTAGCAATACTCTTTTTGAGTGAGATGCTAATCGTCTAAACAGAGTCAATGATTCATGCTAAGCTAAGCTAAACTTGGTTGGTTTAATGCAGCAGTTCTCAAGCTTTTTTCACCAAGTACCACCTCAGAAAAAAATTGTCCCTACAAATAGCCGGTATTGAAGTACAGTAGCATGGTAGGCCTAGTTAAGCAGCTACAGCACTGCACAGTTCAAAAATGAAGCAGATTAATTCTTCTAATTTACAATATTTATTATTGTCAGCCACTTAAATAATAGGTTTAGCCTATTAAAATCAATTTAATGATCGCATCGGTGTTATTGTATGCGTCAAAAGGTTAAAAGTGTGTTAATTTTTTTACTCTAATTATTCAGCAATTCCTCTGCGTACCACTAGAAGGAGGCTTGTGCACCACTAGTCAGTTTGAGTACCACTGGTTTAATGGATTCAAAAATGGTAAAACTCAACTGTTTAACTCTAGGGAAGTTGTAAAATTATACTATTTCCAAAAGTAAAGTGGAATGTCCCTTTAATCTGCACGCTTACTCCTATAATAGGTCACTGCAGCAATTCACCATTTTTTAACTGCCGTAGCAGCTAGAGGTTTACAATGTCTGTGTCTGAAAAACATTACAAATGTTTAGTTGTTGGATGGAGTGGCCACAGACTGAGCCACTGAGGACATTGTGGTTGATTTTCTTTTTTCTTTTTTAAAGAAATGTGTTGGAAAAATATCAGTAACCTGTTTTGTTTATTATATTTGGCCAAAATATACATGTCAGACTTCTTAACCTGTGAGGGTGGTTTATAAAGGATGGGTTAATAATACCTGTGAATTCCAGGACAAGTATGTCACTTCATATTTTGAGAATGTTTCTAATTTCCCTTCTAAATGTGTATATTAACATACTGTATGGCCAATACGGCTAAAGGAACTATTTACTCTGACTGTATTCACAGGAAGTGCATTTATCCTGAAAACGCACACTGTGATCATAATTAATAAACACTCATTATTATTCATCACTATGTAGTCAGGTTTTATGTTTTCCGTTGTACTAATTGTACTAATAGTGTAATGTTTATTAGCAAAGGGCAACACATCAGAACAGAGAAGTAACATGCTAGTCTACTTTACTCCACAACAACTAAACAAATTGATCCTCTAACCGTTCAGAAACCTCTTCACCTCCTCATCTGTTTTGATCCACTACTGGTCAGTATTAGAATAGCATGTAAAAACTCCGCCCTCTTCAACAAAGCAGCAGCTCATTTGCATTTAAAGTGACCCATTTTTCCTCACACCCAAACAAAGGCAAATTTGACAAGCTATAACAAATGATCTGTTAGTATTTAGAGCTAAATCTTCACAGACACATCACCAGAGATTTATTGCGTATAACGATGTAATATTGGTGTAGCATTTCTCTCTTAAAATTCACATATGATCTGTGGTGAAACAGTGAAAGCCTGATTCGGTTCAGAATAATCTCCCGCTCAGTCTTTTTGTCCCATTACGAGTTCCAGCTCACGCACTCGCTGCTCAGTGATTTGTGTGTTTGACAGAAATTGTGCTGAATCAGCTCAAAACAAAAAAACAGTTGCGGAAATGAGCCTCTGGCGAGGACTCACAGAGAGGCTTTTCCTCCAATCAGAGGCAATTGGATGGCGTGAGTTTCGCTGTCCACTGCCAGGACCCTGCACCACTTCTTCAGGCCCAGACGGCACAGGGTCTGGCATGCCTACAGAAATCCTACAACCTCCCACGTCAAATATATACACACATGCGGAAACACACACCAGCTCCCTGCAGATACAGTTCTGTGGATTTCAAACGCACAGCGGGAATCTGTATAAGACAGCCTGGGGTTAGTTGTCACACGGGTGAGTTGTCACAATGGTTATATCTCAGTAAGTATAATGTTCTGAGTCAATTATCCAATTATATCAATGTGTGTTTTCTCTAGCAGTGGCTTTGTGTGTTGGTATTATATTTTTGCTGTCGGGAGCAAGTCAAAATAATAAAATCACATCCAGTCAGACTACAGTCTACTATATATTAAAGGTAGTTTTTAACTAAAATATACATTTTTTAATGAGCAATAATGTGATTTTTGCTATTTTAATTAATTTGTTGTACTATATTTAGCATTAGGCACCACGGTGGCATAGTGGGTTGCATGATCGCCTCACAGCAAGAAGGTCGCTGGTTCAAGCCTCGGCTGAGTCAGTTGGAATTTCTGTGTGGAGTTTGCATGTTCTCCCTATGATCGTGTGTGTTTCCTCTGGGTGCTCCGGTTTCCCCCACAAGTCCAAAGACGTGTACTATAGGTGAATTGGGTAAGCTAAATTGTCCATAGTGTATGAGTGTGAATGAGTGTGTATGGATGTTTCCCAGAGATGGGTTGAAGCTGGAAGGGCATCAACTGTGTAAAACATATGCTGGATAAGTTGGCGGTTCATTCCGCTGTGGCGACCACAGATTAATAAAGGGGGTAACACTTTATTTTGATGGTCCATTTGAGTATTAGTAGACTGTCTACTTAATATCTGTTGACTATAAGAAACTTTGCAAGTACATGTCAACTCACATTAACCCTACCCCTAACCCCAACCTAACAGTCTACTTATAATCTAATGAGAATTAGTTGCAGTGTAACTTAAATTTAACTAACGGACCTTCAAAATTAAGTGTGACCATAAAGGGACTAAGCTGAAAAAAGAAAATGGAACGAAAGGAACTAAATGTCGTGTCACGCAGGCGACAGTGCTACATAAATTAATCATCAATACCAACACCACACTGGACATAACAGCTATTTTACTAACATAACTAACATATCCTATAAGATACTTAACTAAACACATAAGACAGGCTATACAATGTTGAGCAGGATACTGTGCGAGAGGTATTTAAAGGTGAACATTGTGCAAAAGAGGTTTTTAATTCTGAAGCAAGCAGTGACACATTATAGTGGCATATTTATAGTAAACATTGTTTTCCTTATAGAGTCCTTGTAAGATGGAGTTTAGATAAAGTGTCAGGTGCATAAGAGAGAAGAATGCTTCTATAGTGTTTCTACAGGTGGTTTGTCAAGCCCACTCACCTGTATGAAGCACAATTTGAAATGCAGTTTGCAAGTGAGATGGAGGGATTAAGAAAGTGTCTATAGTGCAAATGTTATGGTGACACATTTTAATTTTCACAGTTAACCATTAGCTGTGGATTAATTCATATTAATGTTTCATTGATTTACTGACGTATAGTATAATGTTATGAAATAATGGCAACACTGTTCAAAATGCTCACAATTGTAACTATATCCTTGTTTGTTTAAGCCTGGTTTATTCTGGCTTCACTTATTGAAGTTTATTCTGGCTTCAACTCATTATGAACTTATTTCAACATAAAATAACTTATATGTTGAAACGGCTGCAGAAAATTCAGCTTTGCCATAATAAAAGTATAAATTAAAAATATTATAATGGAAAGAAAACAGATCCAGTTCATTCATTCATTCACTCATTTTCACAATGGTTATATCTCAGTAAGTACTGTAAGTTGGTATTATATTTTTGCTGTTGGGAACAAGTCAAAATAATAAAATCACATGCAGTCAGACTACAGTCTACTATATATTAAAGGTAGTTTTTAACTAAAATGTCCATTTTTGTAATTAAAAATATTATAATGGAAAGAAAACAGATCCGGTTCATTCATTCATCCATTTTCCTTCAGTTTAGTCTCTATTTCAGAAGTCGCCCACTATTCCGGCAAATGTTTTATGCAGCGAATGCCCTTCCAATCGCAACCCAGGATTGGGAACCACCCAAACACACTCATTCACACATACACTACGGACAATTTAGTCTATTCAATTCACTTATAATGCATGTCTTGGGGAAATGCATGCACCCGGAGGAAACCCACGCAAATACATTTAACATGCAAACTGGCCCAGCCGGGACTCGAACCAGCGACCTTCTTGCTGTGAGGTGACCACTGAGCCACGGTGCGGAATGAACTGCCCACTATTCCGGCATATGTTTTATGCAGCGAATGCCCTTCCAATCGCAACCCAGGATTGGGGAAACACCCAAACACACTCATTTACACATACACTACGGACAATTTAGTCTATTCAATTCACTTATAATGCATGTCTTGGGACCAGAGAACCCAGAGGAAACCCACGCAAACACATTTAACATGCAAACTGGCCCAGCTGGGACTCGAACCAGCGACCTTCTTGCTGTGAGGTGACAGTGCTAACCACTGAGCCACGTTGCCACCCCAGGACAGGTTCAAAAAGCAATCCTAACCCTGAATCCAAACTACAAGAATGAAACTCTCTCATACTTGGGTAAATCACAGCATTTAGAACACAGAAACCCCATGGTTAAACACAGTCAGAAACACTCTAGATGTGCGCAACATACAATATTCAAAGGCAAGTCAAATCCGAGCCACAGACCACCACCACAGAGCACTAACACAGCCTTTTACCTTCAACCGACCATTTCCATGTCACTAAAATAAAACACATTGCTCCCTCCACCTTAGCAGCATGAATGCTGGCTGATCAAAGCCTGTAAAGCAGACGGACAGGTCATGTAACATTTAAAAAGCAGACCTGGATAATCTGATTCAGCACACAGTGGAAAACGCCAGCTCTTTGAATCCTAAATCGGCAAGTCCATGATACTTCTCCAGACCAAACTTCCTCAGATAATCAGCATGTGTGATGCAAAGGCCTGTCTCTTGTTATATACACATATGGATGCTCTCTTTTGTCGCGCACAGTGGGTGAGCTGATCTGCTGTTTATGGTCAGAAGAAGCCCTGTGATGAAAAGCGCTATTGTCGCTCGCATTCCACATCACACCGACCTGGCCTTGTCCGCCCACTATAGGAAAATGCCATGTCCTCACAGTCCAGCAGGCTGCAACTGGCTGCCCGCCTGTCTATGTGACACTCAACACATGGCATCTGGCCACTGGCCACCTCTCCGGCCTGCCCAGAGTCCTACTGCTGCGCTGGGTTATGCCTACTTCTCCAGCAAACTCAAGTTGACCTCGGCGGACTCGTTATTTCCAGAGTCTGGAGGCTGATAAGGGTTTAAGGAGTCTGGGTGGACCAAATATGCGATGTACAGTTGAAGTCAAAATTATTAGCCTGTGAATTTTGTGTTTCTTTTTCAAATATTTCCCAAATGATGTTTAACAGAGCAAGGAATTGTTTACAGTATTTCCTATAATGTTTCTTTCTTCTGGAGAAATTCTTATTTATTTTATTTTGGTTAGAATAAAAGCAATTTTTAATAACCATTTTAAGGTCAATATTATTACTGTAGCACCCTTAGCTCCACTTGTATCATGTCAAAGTGTTCTAAGAACAGTCAGGTACAGTTCCAGTTGTACTTCCACATAAGTCTGGTATGGTGCAGCACAATTGCGACAATTGTGACAATTTTACACTTTATATTAAGTGGACAGTTCCTGTGGATTTACCATGTAAGTACACTGGTATCACAAGGTGAAACCTTCTAACGCAGCATTAGTTCTGCCATACAGTGTTCACAAGTACATGATCTGCAAACAGGTGTGGAAGTAGGAAAACATCTGCAAGTACATATTGTTGTTACAAAATGCACTTACATAATTCTTGTTACAGATGTGTACTTTCCTAGTGTTGTTACCAATGTCCTGTTACACATTTGTACTTACAAATACTATTCAGTGGGTTGTTATATGAGTGTAGTTACACCAGTATTACACAAGTAAATACTATGTACCAGTGTGTACATACACTGTAGTTACATACTACGTACACATCTAATTACCATGTAAGTTCACCGGTATAAGCGACACTTAATATAAAGTGGGACCATTTATTTTATATAAATCGCGGACAGTAGGCTATTTCGCATCATTGATCTAGTTATAATCAGATCATGTTCATAGAAAGGTCAGTAATGAACATTTATATACCAGTGTGTATGTGTATAATAAAGCTTCTGTTTTGTAAGAAGTGTTTCTCGTATGATTTGTGAACAACCCGTAAAGCCTTACTGTAGACATTTCCTCGAGGGAAAATGACGTCGACTGAAACCTTATGTCATACACCACGCCCACCAAAAGAGTACCCTTTAGCAGTGGAAACGCAAGCCTGATAAAGGTGACGCATACCGACCCGTACCGTACTGTACCACTCAGTGGAAACGGGCCATAAGTCGCTGGACAAAAGCATCGGCCAAATTCCTGAATGTAAATATAATGTAATTGTAAATAAACACCTTGGTACGCTTAGGAGATTGATTTAAAAAAAGTTGTCATTACAAAACAAACTGTACCAACCCAAACTTTTGATGCCGTCCAAAACAAAACACATCAACCAAGTAGCCTAAAATCAGCCGACGCAAGCAGAATCTAAGGTTATGGTGAAACTTTGGTTCCATTTAACAGAGCACAAAACCAGTTTGCCCTCCACAAACAAGCTATTATCCCCTCAATGACAAACAGTAATTTCCGACACAAAAACATGCCACATGCACTCTTATTTATGAAGCCAGTGCCCTTGTTTTCCACCCTGAAGAGCAGCGTTGGAAATTAGACCTCCATTAGCATTACCAGTCATTATGCCTTGCTACGGTTGGCGCAGTGAGATGACAGGCCATTATTTCGGCACTTGCATTGTGCCACTCTTGTCCCTGTGCATCAGATGAGCAATTGATAAGCAAATGTTTTATTCATAGGTATGTACAAGTAGACTTAAGTGCCGAAGGTCTAGCAGTCAAACCTCAGCAGACTACTTATTCATGACACAAACTGATTGGAACCTGTAGCTGGGATCCACATGAGAAAACATTTGATGGATTGAGAATGTGAACAGCTTCAGGTTGGACTCTACAGCAAACACAATCTTCTGAGTCAGAGGTTTCCAAACTTTTCCATTCCAGGTGCCATGTGGAGTATAATATATCTGAAGACCCGGCGAAATATATATTTAAATTGAAATATGAGGGGAAATGGTTCCTGATTTAGTAGAGAGTGGATTATAATTTTCTTGTCACATGAATGAAATATATGTCAAACAGCAGAATGATGTTGCATTAAGATCAATATAACAAGGTGTAGCGGTGCCAATAAGTTCAACAGAGGGTGGCACTAGCAATTAGTTTGCTGTGGCGCATGTTTAATGCTAATGTTATTAGAAGCTTTGTCATTTGTTTTGACAGTAGTCCAATCTGAGAGAACAAACAGGGCAAGTTTGGATAGAAATTTATTTTCATTAACAGAAATATATTGTCGCTCAGTACAATTCATGGTAACTCAGTGGTTACACTGTCACCTCATAGCAAGAAGGTTGCTGGTTCGAGTCCCGACTGAGTCAGTTGGTATTTCTGTGTAGAGTTTTGCATGTTCTCCCAATGTTCACATGAGTTTCCAGGTGCTTCGGTTTCTCCCACAGTCCAATGAGATGTGGTATAGGTAAGTGTGTAAACAAAATTGGCCGTGGTGAAGGAATGTGTGTGAATAAGAGAGTGTATGAGTGTTTCTCAGTGCTAGGTTGCGGCTGAAGGGGCATCCACTGCATAAGACCTGTAGCAGAGTAATTGACAGATCATTCCACTGTGGTAACCACTAATAAATCAGGAATGTGAAAGATAGTGAGTGAGTAAGATCTGGAATCCTGTTCTGGGTTGAGTACTGAGTGCAATGACTTTAAAAAAAATATGGACAATGCGACAGCGTTTTTTTTCCATTGAACGCTTTAAATACAAAACGCCTCATGATGGGCACAAACTGTCATAAGCAACTGCTGAAATTGGAGCCTGGGCATGTGCAAGGAGGCTGTGAAATCAAACTTCCAACCAAATGTTTGTACATCAAATCAATCAAGCCCTCGAACTTCTCATTTGACCAGCCGTATCTGCAATATAATCAAGGTTCCCAAAATAAATAGAAGCACTTACGTTTAAAAACACATTGAAACATTGAAAAACTGTGTGATGTAAGCTGTTTTTAATAATTTGATAAAAAAATAAATGTTGGAATGCAAAATAAATGAACTTTCATACGCTCTGGCCTGAGTTAGACTAAGCTATGAGCACAAAAAATATATTATAATGGGTATATTTATCTACTTATAACGGGTTGTTGGTATTTACTATCTTCATAAGGGGTAGAAATAACATTTGTAAAATATGAAAAAAAACATATAAACAACATAAACATTTTTAGAAAGGTTTTTATTTTTAATTAACAATCAACAGGACCCAAAATATACACATCATGAACAGCTATTTGCCACGGGGGAAAAAAATTGTGCGTTTATATAAGCAAAAGGTGCAGCAATACTGTACTTCTAAATATTAACAGGATATTTACACATCCAGCACTTTATAAAATAATCAAAGATCAATTTGTACAATAAACTTTGCAGTATTAATACATCGACTGTTGTCTATCAGCTGCTGCAGTATCACTTGTATATTGTTTAGCATCTTTGTTTTCATTTGGTTTATTCGATGCCTCAATTATATCTGGCAAAAAGGAATTTACATTCATTTTAATGTTTATTCAGTGTTTTCAAACAAAAAGCCAACTGTAAATGATGTATATAAATAATATGTAACATTTACAGCTCTACTTGTTATATAAGATTCTGTTTCTAGAATGTTTAATATTTTTAAAACAGCAAATTCAGTAGATTAAGTCAATAACATGCCAAAACTCAAAATGTCAGAGACGTCCTGTAAATCATGTCTGAATAACGTTACAGGAGATCGATCTGTCTAACATTAGGTTTGTCTTCCTAATAATTCTTTCAGACCCATAAAACGAATTACTGGTAGATAACGATTACCTGTTTTCCATGAAATAATATTTGATGTTTATCAGCAAACAAAAGCCCACATTTAACCGAATAAACAGTGCTCTATCAGAACCTGTACGTCAGAAAGTATAGTGCTGAACAACTCATTTTATCATGGTCAAATAACACAGAAATCAAACACTGATATGTCAATCTCCTCCCGAAGCTCCGACGGTCTGCTAAGATAAGCTGTCAATCACAACTGTCAATCATGATGACACGCGCTGTTTTTATAGCTTTAAACTACTGGCTAAAAACATACTGTTTACAAAAATGAAGATCTGAACCTATATCAGCTTGATAACCAGTGCCTCAACTGACCAAAACCAAAACCCAAAATTTTATTGAAAGTGTAATTAATTTTTTGTATTTGGGCTCAAGTGTCGTTGGTTAACACGAGGGAGGTGGGGTTTATGACTATGTACTGCAGCCAGCCCCCAGGGGACGATCTAACAGCCGGGAGCATCACTCAAAAGGAGGCACGCAGCACACTTGACTGAGTGCTACTAATTCACTAATACAGATTACAAGAACTTTGTGTGAGTGTTGTAACTGTCCTGAATTTCGGTACCAATCGGTACTCAAATTTTAAAAACGCCCATTTTCTGCTAACATTTAAGCAATGTTGAGCATGTTCTTAAACACTGCTGACTTGCCATTGTGTGAAATGACTGTGATTGGCCACGAAGGTCATCAGTTCGCTGCATTTCATCAATGTTTACCGAGTGCAAACACAGATACAGGGACAGTGGAGAGTTTTAAAGCTGCGAAGATCAGCTGGTCTGTCTATGAGCTGGCATACGAGCTGTTGAACTGACTGATGAGCTTCACGGCCAATTACAGTCACTTCTGTTGAGCACGTGAACACAACGGCAAAGCAGCGCTGTTTAAGAAAGTGCTTAATGGGAAATGGACGTTTTTTAAATTTCAGTACCAATTAGTACCGAAATTCCAGTATCGTGACAACTCTAAAACCACAGCTTGAAAACCCTTGTTCTGAGATTTACAGATCTCCAGAATTGCTCCAGACTCTCCATTAAAGCACCACTCATGCATCTGACTCTCCATCCTAAAGGAGAATTCAAGAGGTCACACTTAGCTGATGATTGATTATAAAGCTTGTTTGGCATGCTGTCCCGGGAGAGAGCCCTGAGCTCATAAGATCCTCAAGCCCGGGGCTCCCTCCCGTTTGCAAGGCGAGAGGAGAGTTTGAGCTCAGGTAGATCTCGAGAACTCCCCTGCGGGTAGCTAATGAACGGATAGTGATTGCTCTTAAGAGATAACTACTTACTAAGACCATGTCTATGGTGCCCATTTGGATTAGTCAATTAACTTAAGCATGTTTTTGGACGGTGGGAGGAAACCGGGGAACCCGGGGGAAACCCACGTGAGCATGGGGAGAACGTGTAAACTCCACACAGAAACGTCAGCTGGCTTGGTAAGGACTATAACCAGTGACGTTTTTGCTGTGAAGCAACAGTGCTAACCACTGGGCCACCGTGCCACCCATCAAGGAAAAGAGGAGGGGTAGGGGTGGAAGGGGGATTCTTCAAAATGAAGATGGCTGTGATATGGAACTTAGGGTTTTTATAGTGGCTCAGGAATCGTCTGATTGGTGAATCATAAATTGAATAATGCAGGACCAGCTGCAAGCAATCATCTGCACGTGATCCTCTCGAAATTAGTTTATAAATAAACCTCACTTAATTCTGGAAATCCAAAAAAAACAAAAAACAAAGTAGCTAGCACCCTAACATAAAACACAGACATTGTTATATTGTTTTAAGCATGTCTTCTCCATTTGAGCTGTGCTTCAGTGTGATTGAGAAAGTTGGGTTTGTTTGCCTTGTGTGAGAGCTTTGAGAATGAATTTGAATACAGCTCTATAATGTCAGCGTGCAGTGTAGAGCTCTTGCTGTTTAGTGGCCTGACAAAACGCACTTGACAGCAGACAGCCAGTTCTCATCGAAAGGCATTGAAACAATCCAACTTTGCTCTTTGTAACATATCAAAAATAGGAGGGCGAATAACACGAGCAGACATCTGAGATGCACGTTAAAGAAGCAACACAGACTGAAGCTAATGTGTTATGAAGGTGTGAAAATATGTGACTGATGCTAATGAAATTGGCACAATCCGGTCAGCGATCACGTCATTGAAATTGTATGTGAAATCTGAATCAGAGCGAATCACCATCACGCCTAATGCATTAAAAAGAGGACTAATTGTACAGTTTGATTTAAGAAGCTTGTTCATTTGTTTAAGCGTGGCGGAAAGTGGAAGGGGAAAAAATGTGTGGGCATGATCAGAGGATGACGAAATTTCTGAGAAGCCGGGTGGATGGAAAAGTAAAAACACAACAGCTGTTTTGACATATTTTTATATGTATCAATATGGAAAATGTAAAATTATAGACTATGGAGGCACATCTCTGACAGGAGCACTGACAGAGTCTCGTTTCTATGCTAATACTCTTTGAATGCAGAGATGTTGTGTTCAGAAGACATGATAACATGTACCACTGCAGAGTATGGGGTGCATAAACATTACTGATGGATTGAATTTATTCAGATACTCATGCAAGGCAAACTTTTGTTTACCTGACAATAATTCTGAAGTCATTTAGTCTGGTTATTGCTGTATCCATTCCATTTCTTCCAAATCTAAGAAAATATATACAATTTTGTGTGTTTGTGTGTGTGTGTAAATACATTATTAAATAAATTACAAATGTTAAAATGTGGCACAACGGTGGCGTAGTGAGTAGCGCGTTCGCCACACAGCAAGAAGGTCGCTCCGTTTTCCCCCACAAGTCCAAAGATATGCGGTACAGGTGACTTGGGTAAGCTAAATTGTCCGTAGTGTATGTGTGTGAATGAGAATGTATGGATGTTTCCCAGAGATGGGTTGTGGCTGGAAGGGCATCCGCAGCATAAAACAAATGCTGGATAAGTTGGCGGTTCATTCCCATGTGGCGACCCCGGATTAATAAAGGGACTAAGCCGAAAAGAAAATGAATGAATGAATGAATGTTAAAATGTATTTAACTTGTACTACATTACATATACTGACATACACTTGTATTGTATTATGTATTAAATTGACATACACTCACCGGCCACTTAATTAGATACACCTTAATCCATCGTGGTATAGATACAACAAGGTACAGGTAATATTCCTCAGAGATTTTGGTCACGCAGTTGCTGCAGATTTACCAGCTGCATGACCATGATGCGAATATCCCATTCCACCACATCCCAAAGGTGCTCTATTGCAGTGTTTCTCAACTAGTGGGTCGCGACCCAAAAGTGGGTCGAGGGAACATTTTTAGTGGGCCGCGGAGTGTGTGGTCAAAAAAAAAATACAAATAATAATAATTATTTATTTAGCTTATACCGGACTTTTATTTTGAAATGCGCGCGCAACAACAGTTCAGTTTAGTTCGGTAACTGAACATTTCTCTACCCTAACCACTGTTTAACAGTATTTATCATTTTTACTTTGTAATATTTCTATAATTTAATAAATTTGGTAAATGACAGCAGTAAAATATTATTTATTTGTAAGTCTTTGTGATTTTCTTATGATTTATCTGTCACTACTTGTGTACGTTAACAAACAAATTAATTAATTATAATTTCTGAAATGGGCGCCACGGTGGCGTAGTGAGTAGCACGTTCGCCTCACAGCAAGAAGGTCGCTGGTTCGATCCCCGGCTGGGCCAGTTGGCATTTCTGTGTGGAGTTTGCATGTTCTCCCCGTGGTTGCGTGGGTTTCCTCTGGGTGCTCCGGTTTCCCCCACAAGTCCAAAGACATGTGGTGTAGGTGAATTGGGTAGGCTAAATTGTCCGTAGTGTATGAGTGGGAATGTGTGTGTGTGGATGTTTCCCGGAGATGGGTTGCGGCTGGAAGGGCATCCGCTGCGTAAAAAATATGCTGGATAAGTTGGCGGTTGATTCCGCTGTGGCGACCCCGGATTAATAACGAGACTAAGCCGACAAGAAAATGAATGAATGAATGAATTTCTGAAATTATAGTTCCTAAAAAATTGGGTCGGGACTTGATGACCATGTAAAAATGTGGGTCCCGTGGCCAAACCAGTTGAGAACCACTGCTCTATTAGATTGAGTTCTGGTGACTGTGGAGGCCATTTGAGTACAGTGAACTCATTGTCATGTTTAAGAAGCCAATCTGAGATGATTCTCACTTTATGACATGGTGCGTTATCCTGCTGGAAGTAGCCATCAGATAGGTACACTGTGGTCATAAAGGGATACACACGGTCAACAACAATAGTCAGGTAGGCTGTGGCGTTGACATGATGCTCAATTGGAACTAATAGGCCCAAAGTGTGCCAAGAAAATATCCCCCACACCATTACACCACCAAAAACCAGCCTCAACCATTGATACAAGGCAGGATGGAGCCACTCTTTAATTTTGTTGATGCCAAATTCTGACCCTACCATCCAAACGTCGTAGCAGAAACCGAGACTCATCAGACCAGGCAAGCCTTTTCCAATCTTCTATTGTCCCATTTTGGTGATCCTGTATAAATTCTAGCCTGTTTCCTTTTCTTAGCTGACAGGAGTGGCACCCGGTGTGGTCTTCTGCTGCTGTAGCCCATCCGCCTCAAGGTTCGATATGTTGTGTGTTCAGAGATGCTCTTCTGCATACCTCAGTTGTAACAAGTGGTTATTTGAGTTACTGTAGCCTTTCTATCAGCTCGAACCAGTCTGGCCATTCTCCTAAGACAACGAAAGTCCTTGCATGCATATCAGAATGTTGTTGGAGACCCCCAAAACAAAATATGACCTTTTTTGAAGCATAATAGGGGCTCCTTAAATGAATCCAAAAAATGTGTATGCATGGTTAGCCTATTATGAGGCCACTTATGTCCATATGCACAAGGAAACTGTACGCATATGAACCCAAAAATTCCGTCTCAAAATGAATTGACATTCACCACTAGTGATGGGTTATTTGACGATGCATCCGTGAACAAAACTGCTCTGAATACAAAAGCCATCAAACTGTCTTCAGATCAGCTCCACGTCTGCCTAATGAAGAGTGTCTGTCTGTCAAGCTGCAGAAAGCAGAGCTCTAGAGGCCTTTAATAAGGTTAAGGAGACGCGCAAACACATGTAGGATTCCAATGCGATTAGTCTGTGCTCTGTAAAACAGATGACAGCAAAAACATTGCGCCTCATATCAAAAAAAGAACCAGGTCTCTGCTTTGTGTATAACACTGGCTGAGAACAAAACTAACTGCCGCAGACAGGGGCAATTAGGGGGAACTCATTTAAGCCTTCAATCAAGTCAGTTCATGTAGTTCTTTGTCCACTCCGGCTGTAAACTGGCATTGGAAAATTGGGAGCGGTTTAGTGAGCGGTAAAGATATTGAGTGCGAGAGGAGGTAAGTGTGATTAATCTGCTGAATTACACATCCACTGTTAAACGCGTTGGCAGATTGGCTCCCCTGCGACGCTCTAACGTCTTCTGTCATGTGTGGAAGGTACATGTGAGATGTGGGACTCTGTCTTCGAGCTAAATTCTGGAAATAGGATCTCAGGGAAGCAATGTATTATAGATATTTACATATACAATCAGTCAGCTGGCGAAAATGTTACCCTCTTCACAGACAGGAGCAGTCTTGTGTTATTGCATTTGCACATATTTAGATTTGGAGCTTGAAGAGCGATGGCTGGTGTCACGGCAGGTTTGATAACAGCGCTCGATGCTGGACAGTTTTAAGTGTAAGAAAACATGGAGAAAGTCCATTAAAAAAATGTGGCAGTCGATGAGAACATCAGCCACTGACATGTCATTTTTTTATTTTTTCCATTACCGTATAGTGTCGTTGACTATTACTCGCACTCTTGGTACTGTAAATATGCAAGTAAAGCTGTGAGAAATATCTTTATTGTTTAACCTTTTGACCTTTAGCTCGAAATGTTAACAAGAAAACTCTCATATGTTCTCACTGAGAACAAACAATAGCAAATCCAGCAGTTTAATCAAGAAAATAAAATCTTTGTTATGCATACAGTATGTTATTGGCGCTCCTTATGTTATTCATTCATTTTCCTTCAGCTTAGTCCCTTTACTCATCAGGAGTCACCAAAGCGAATTGAACCGCCAACTTATCCAGCATATGTATTTATACAGCGAATACACTTCCAGCTGCAACCCAGTACTAGGAAACACCCATATAAACTCATTCACACACATACACTACTGCCAATTTAGTTTACTCAATTCACCGATAGCGCATGTCTTTGGACTGTGGGAGAAGCCGGAGCACCCAGAAGAAACCCACGCCAACACGGGGAGATCATGTAATCTCCACACAGAAATGCCAACTGACCCAGCCAGGACTCAAACCAACGACTAGTGATGGGAAGTTCGGATCATTTTACGGACTCGGACCTTTGAGTCTCATTCATCGAGATGAACAAATCTTTTTTCGAGTCATTCATTCAATTTGCCAAAATAACATTAAAATGTTATAAGATGCTTCCAAACACATCTACAACTAGCCCAAACGTTGATCACACTACAAGTTATAACTAGAATACTACTGTACAATGCAATGCTACTAAGAAAGAGGAAATAATCCTTCATTTGCTCTGCTCACCTTTTTTGGCATGTCTTCAAATTTGAGTCGTCCATTCACCTGACACTAGGGTAAACTCGGTACCAATGGAACCGGTATGGACTGGAATAAATAAGTATATGAATTTCGGTGCCTAATTTCGGTGCCACTGGTGCTGCGACAATGACATAAGAAGCATCAAAGGCACACATAGGTGCACGCTGTGTCACACCATCTCTTAACATTTAATTCTAAACAACTTTGAGAGTTACGGACACTATCTGCGATGTTTGTTTGTTTTTGTTGCTTAGGAAACACATGCAAGTAGACAACGCGTGCAGTACAGCGCATCCGGTAACTTAAGCGGCTCCCTTCAGAGTCATCAACACGCATGTTCCCGTTCATCAAATTTGCTTAAACTAAGCGTTCTGAAGAATGACTCTATTTTACAAGCAAGTATTCTGACACAGCAACGTCAAGCAGATTCTTTACAAAAGTTGCGCGTAACGCCTGTTTCACAATTTTCATGTTGTCAGGTTCACAGTGCAAACAGCTCCTGGTGGAATAATAAAACTTTCTTTCTCTGCTTCAACATCACAGCACACAGCAAGCTCACATCATCCAGCATGTGTGTCGAACTACACTACCCACAATACACTTTGTTATGGACTACAACTCCTGTAAATAGCAGTCTCTAATCTGCCACTTCTATTTCCCCTCTCCTGCAACACTAGTGTCCAACTTTAGCAAAACTAATACTAAAGCTGCTTTACATTTGGTTTTGTAGTTCGGCCCTAAATAAATATTTGTTGCAGTTTTTAATCGTTTAAGTTCATTTGATTCTAGCATTCATGCTAACAAACAAATAATCAAAGAAATATATTAAAGCAATTCACTTTAAATATATAAAATATGAATTGATGTATGCTTTAAACCAATTGTATTGTTCAAATAAAATGATTAAAGAAATTTTTGTCAAATAAAAGATTTTTCTTGAGTCATCCACCATAATTTTGTGGCTCAAAAGTATCGATTCAGGCACCGGTCTCGGTTTAAAATTATCGATTTAGCACCAGTATCGAAATAACCCCAAACGATACCCAACCCTACCTGACACTGACAGTCCCATATGAGCTTAACCAATGCACACAGTCCGAAACACCTATGATTAGTTCACCTTCTGAGTCTTCAGCTTTTTGAGTCGTTCGTTCATCACGTGACAGCATATAACGAGATGACTTAAACCCGAGGACTTGAGAGATTAGCGGATCAAATCTTTTTCCGGCTCCAAATGCATATCATTGGCTTCTGTCTTTCAAGTGATCAACAAATGACTCAAACCTGATAGAGGACTCGAAAAATGAACTAATCGTTTCCGTGTCGGGCTGTTCTGGTGCGCAGTGCTCTGTAGCGTCGACCAGAAGATAATAGTTCAAAGAGGCAGTGTGCTAGGTGTGAGGGGTTCAGAGTGATTTTGGCAGCCCTTCTGCTCGCTCTGGATAAGTACAGTTCTTGGAGAGTAGGGAGGGTTGTACCAATGATTCGCTCAGCAGTCCGAACTATTTGACGTAGTCTTCGGAGGTCAGATTTGGTAGCTGAGCTAAACCAGACAGTTATTGAGGTGCAGATGACTGATTCAAGGATAAAGGTGTAGAACTGTTTCAGAAGCTCCTTTGGGAGGTTGAACTTCCTCAGCTGACGAAGAAAGTACAGCCTTTGTTGAGCTTTTTTGACAATGGAGTCAATGTGAGTGTCCCACTTCAGGCCCTGACAGATGGTGGTGCCCAGGAATCTGAATGACTCCACTGGTGCCACAGTGCCGTCCATGATGCTCAATGGAGGGAGAGCAGGGGGATTTCTCCTGAAGTCCACTATCATCTTCACTGTTTTGAGCATGTTGAGCTCCAGGTTGTTGTGACTGCACCAGACAGCCAGCTCCTTAACCTCCTGTCTGTAAGCAGACTCGTCAAAGTCTTGTATGAGGTCTCATAAAAGATGTGTTCAAAATGAACAAATCATTCAAGAACGACCCATCACTACCAGCGACCTTCTTGCTATGAGGCGACAGTGCTAACCACTAAGCCACTGTACTTCATTACACATTTATAAGCAAACCACAATTTGAATCAGACAACGTAAACGCATTAAGAGCTGAAATGTGCCATTTCCATTTTGTTTATTTCACTACAAACCATCACATGAAGTGCCACAGATACGCCGTGTGATCTTCTGACAATCATCAAGCGCCAAAGTTACCTTTAAACTCGAAACATAAGAGAGCACTTTCGACTGAGCTCGTCTTGTTTCTAAGCGACAACGAAAGCAGCTTCTCACAGATTGTGTTTGTATGAACATCCTCTCATATCAGCCCACGGTTCTCTCTCTCTCCTAATTTCATCAAAGCAAATATGCGTCTGCTGTTTAAACCTAATTAACAGAGACTCGTACATGGACACTAAACACACTTCTCCTCGGCCTCCATGCATGCAAAAATCTGATTAATACAACACTTTGTCGCTATTCTTAAAAGCCGCTGATATGTGAAGCAAAAACTCTTGGTCCATCGCTAATTTGCAAGCCTTAATTATGACAGCAGCTAATCAACACTCTATTGTTGTTGTTGTTGTTGTTGTTTTTTAAGTTGTGACACATCAACAATGTTAAAGTCAATTATATAGAGTTTATCCCCAAGCACTGTTCACCAATTACAGACTATGTTTTGCGTATAACCGTTAATACAGTAAGACGTGCACTTGTTTTAAAAGTGATTGGAAGTAAAATAAGCACTTTATATTAAGATGTTCATGATGTTTTCTTTTAGAATGGTCTAAAAAGAGTGCTCACAAGAAAGATTTAATTCAATAGAAACTGGAACATTAGACAAAATATATAAAATACATTTTTCACAATATTTGGTCGAATAAAATGAATATTATCAGTCAGGTCATGCATAAACATATCCCCTCTGTGAAAACCTTCAGAATATAGATATCAATAAAACATAAAGTTTGGTCTAGGTAAGTGCTGTTGAAGTGGAGATTTATGGTTCAGTGCAGGAGAAATAATGGCCTGAAATATGTGTATTGCAACTGAAATCTACTGACACAATTTGAAAAGCCCTATAAAAAAAATCACTTAAAACGTATTTTGGATCTTTTCTTTCCACTGGACTGGAAAAACAGCTTATGAAAAGCCCCAAATCTCAAATCTGACAAGTGCAGGAAAAAACATTTCTTTTTGCCTGTTGTGCATTGCCTTATTAGGGATTAGAACTGAAAAATGCTGTATGTTTTGATGCATAATTATTATGCAGGTTTCCTTTTACTGGCAAAATAGGCCAAAAATTACATAACCACTGAGCAAAAACATGTTCACTGGGTCAGCAGGATGACAGAAAACAGGTTAATAAAATACAGTAGATATACTATGTTAAAGACTTTAAAGATTATGCCCCTTTTTACAATTTAAAATAAGTCTCTAAAGTCCCTAGAGAGTGTATGTGAGGTTTCACCTCAAAATACCCCACAAATAGGTTTTTTATAACTCTTTGAAACAGCCCCTTTTAGGTTTTGATTCAAATTTGGTGACTGTTGCTTTAAATTTAAATGACCTTTTAAAAGAGGGTGGAGCTACAAACACCTGTGCATCAGCATAGTGGCAGATTCAGATCAATACTAGTGTCATCTCTTTGAAAAACTCAAAATGTTTGAATAAAAACTTCACATTCATAATGCCTTTCAGTTGCTGACATCATCTTTGGCATGTACGGCTAGAAAACTCAACAGACAGTTGCTTCTCACTCAGGGCTGTCACTAATGGGAAGGGCTTTTTCCCTCTGATGTTGTGTACAAAGGGAGAACGTCAATCAAAGTGTTTCTGCAGACTGTGTTTATGAAGTGTGATTATTCAAAAAAAATTAATTAATTGTTATCATGGAAGACTGGCTATAGTCATACGCACTCGAAAAGAACGAGATCACGACACCAACCTCATTTATGGTCTTAAGAAGTAATTTACAAATTTATCTTGCGAAGCACACTTGGCAATAAAACTGATTCTGATTCTGAAATCTCCTTCTCATACTTCAGACTCCACATCATAGTTCCTGAAAGCAAAAAAGGTCCAGATGCTCCAGGATTGGCCAGCCCAGTCACCAAACATGAACATTATTGAGCATGTCTGGGGTAAGATGGAGGAGGCATTGAAGATGAATCAAAAAAATCTTGATGAACTCTGGGAGTCCTGCCAGAACACTCTCTTTTCCATTCCAGGTGACTTTATTAATAAGTTATTTGAATCATCGCAGAGATGTATGGATGCAGTTGTCTAAGCTCATGGGAGTCATAGACAATATTAATTCTTCTTCCACTGCACCATGACTTTATATTCTATACTGTACATTATTTCTGTTAAGTGACAAGACTTTTGTCTTAGCAAAGTCAGGCCTTACTGTCCTAATTAAATAATTAAAAATCAAGGCATGATCATATTGTATTTTGGTAAAAGCATAATCTAGAGGCCTTTGCCTTTCATATCAGCCACTTCTGATACCAAACGATCAACTAGAAGTCAAGTTATTATTTGTTTCTCCTAAAAGTTATAGGTGACAAGACTTTCGTCAGGTAGCGTATTAGACATTTATTAGACTTCTTTTAAACATGAAACAATCATTGCTAGGTTCATACAAGGTTGTCATCTTGGAGCTAAAATTTATGCAAATTAGTGTAGATTTAATTCAACAATTCCTTTTTTTTTATATTTAAACAAGATTTTAGAAACTTACATGAAAAATACATAAAAGTGGTTGCTGTTCATAACTGAATCAATCAACAGAAACTGTGGTGATGATAAATACTTCTTTGTAAAAACACGGGCCCACTTTATATTAAGTGGCCTTAATTACTATGTACTTACATGTAAATATAATTACAATCTACTGACTGTGTTCATAATGTATTGCAGAACACTTTTGGTGCTCTTGAGGTGGGATATGGGTACGGTTAGAGACAGGTTTGGCGGTATGGTAGGTTTAAGAGTGGGTTAAGGTGTAAGGGATGGTCAACAGTGTAATTAAAGATGTAATTACAGAAATTAATTACAGATGTAATTATATGCAGGTATTTAATCAAGCATAAGTAGAGTGTATAAACATGTATTTACACAATAAGTACAATGTAACTAATTATTAATTACAGTGTAAGTACATAGTAGTTAAGGCCACTTAATATAAAGTGGGACCAAAAACCCTATTCACCTGCAGTGTCTTATCTTATGGTATAAAATATATTATAATGAATAAGCACACACCGATAGAGATTGTTGATGGATATACGTTCACGCACACGGACGTCCGCTCACCTAAACGCGCACACACACACACGTCAAAGTCACAACTGCCACTGCGAATAATGAGCAGAGCTGAAGCAGATCGGCTCATTTGAAATCTGGGAATCTCATTAAAAGTGAGAGGAAAGTCTTCTGACAGCTTTCTGGTTGACATCTCACCCTCTCCTGCTCGTCCACGTGGGCCTTCCTGTCATCCGTGTCACTTCCTGTTTGCACAATGACTCACAGAGACTCTACGAGACGCGAGTCAGCTTGACAGCTTGTTGTTAAATAAAAAGCCGACTATAAATTATTAAATCCTACAGATTTTTTTTGTATAGTCCACCCGCCCAATCCGCACCAGTAATGGAGGTTCTAGCTGAACTCAAATGCTTCCTAAATTATTTTAACTCAGCTGGAGCAGGAAGAGGAAAATCAATGGTGATCAGATATGTCAAGATTCATTTGTGAACGCAGACGCCAGCTCATGTTCGCAGTCCTTGTGGATTACAAAGAATCAAATGAAAGGCTTTCAGATTGACAACATGAATAAATAATAGAGGTCGATAAAATTCATCATCTGTCTCTGTTTAATATTGATATTGTCACATGAGGTAGTTTTCTGATGAGTCCCAGATCCTCTAGGTGTTATTTTAGTATAATTAAAAATGGTGTTGGGGGTTAATGCATTATAAGTAACGCACGTTACGTAATAATATTACTTTTCTAAAGTAACGAGCAAAGTAATGCACTACTTTTAAAAAAAAGTAATATTATTTGACTTACTTTTAGAAAAATGTAACGCTAGTTGTTGTTTTTTTGTTGTGTTGCGGAATAAAAAATTTCTTAGGTTGAATTACACACTAAGTGAAGTTTCATGAACTAATTTCAGGAGGAGCACGTGATTGTAACGGTTGAGTGACACTGACAACAAAGTTGAGGATCCAAGTGCAGTTTAATGTTAAAAGTCAGTATAGCAGTGATCAACGGGGGCAAACAGGTAAATATATAGGAAATCCAGAATCGTAGTCAAAAACAGGCGGAAGGTCAAAAAGGCTGGCGGCAGACAAGGATAAACAAATGGCAAAGCTAAGATCAAAACACAGACAAACAGGAACAAAAGAAACACGTTGTAAGGTCACTTTTACAGATAACAATACTAAGCAATGACTGTGTGCGAGTGTGCTGTTTATAAAAGTGTGTGTAATCAGTCCAGAGCAGTTTCAGCTGAGAGAGTCTAATCAGATGGTGACTTGGAGCAGGAGTGTGTGTGTGTGTGCTGCATGACTGGAATTGTAGTCCGTTAACAAGCAGATTTGTAGTTCATGGAATGTGTGTGTGTGTCAACCAGCCATCTCTGGCTGTAGATTGCTGGTGATCGTGACAGTGATATGATTAACCACGCCTGTGATTAACCACGTTTATAATCAGTAATAATCCAATCAGAGTGATCCAAGCTTACTATAAATGGATCATTTATTCCCTACTGTTCTATCTTCGTTTTGGAAGAATCCCCCCTTCCACCCCATCTCCTCCTTTTCCTCCCTTTTCTAAGGGGGAGCTCTCGAGACCTACCTGATCTCGGATCCCCTTATATGCTTTTTGACCGGGCGAGATTCATTTTACTAACGTTACTTAACATGAACAAATACTGTAGTAAATGTATTGTTCACTGTGGTTCATGTTAGTAAAGGCATTAATTAACACTAACTAATGAACTTTATTGTAAAGAGTGACCAATAAATCACACTAGTGTAAGTGTAGCCTGAGGTTTCTTTACTACATGAAAGAAAACTTTATTAAAATGAGAACATTTGCTGGGGCTACTAGCTGAAATAAAATATTTGTACAGTATGTTGTACTGTATGTTCAGAATTTTCTCTTTTTTATTTTAGTTTTAGTTATTTAAGCACCACAATTTAAACTAAGAGGGGTGCGGTTGAGCAGTGGGTAGCACAGTCAAAAAGGTCACTGGTTTGAGCCTCGGCTGGGTCAGTTGGCATTTTTGTGTGGAGTTTGTATGTTCTCCCCATGTCCGCGTGTGCTTCCTGCGGGTATCTGCTGTATAAAACGTATTCTGGATAAGTTGGCGGTTCATTCCACTATGGCGACACCAGATTATTAAAGGGACTAAGCCGAAAAGAAAATGAATGAATGAATGAAGGAAGGAAGGAATGAATGAATGAATAAATGAAAGAATGAATGAATGAAGGAAGGAAGAAAGGAAGGAAGGAAGGAAAGAAGGAATGAATGAATGAATAAATGAAAGAATGAATGAAGGAAGGAAGGAAGGAAGGAAGGAAGGAAGGAAGGAAGGAAGGAAGGAAGGAAGGAAGGAAGGAATGAATGAATTAAGGAATTAATTAATTAATTAAGGAAGACAGGAAGGAAGGAAGGAAGGAAGGAATAAATTAATGAATTAATGAAGGAAGGAAGGAAGGAAGGAAGGAAGGAAGGAATGAAGGAAGGAAGGAAGGAAGGAATGAAGGAAGAAAGAAAGGAAGGAAGGAATGAAGGAAGGAAGGAAGGAAGGAAGGAATGAATGAATGAATTTAAACTAAATGGAAAGTTTTGTTTTTTTCCTCTGGCAACTATCAGAAATAAAATATTTTTCAATTTGTCATAATATTTCATTTAATGTTTTCTTTGTTCAGGTAACACATTGTTATGACCTGGCCCACATCACTATAGCCAGGTGCATCATGGGAAATGGGTTAGAGTTATTTTATATGTTATATTAGTTAAATACATGGGTTGTTTTGTTATAAACTTTGTGTGTGTTTATGTTTAAGTTGGCCTCTGTGTTTTAAGCCCAATGTCTCCTTGGCTTATAAAATATTGGTCATTACCATCAAGAGAGTGTGGTGTGTAAAGGAAGCACCCCAGTGGTATGGTCCTGTCAAGCGTTGTTCATGTTTGGAGTTCAGAATAAAAAGGTTAACTGACAGTGCTGCCTCCTACCTGCTTATTCTGCCAGATCGCTGCTAACAGAGACACTCAGGGTCATGCAGTGTATGGGACATGAGTGTTCTTCTCGCTAAGATGCTAGGAAACAAAATTATGTGCCATAAATGCTAGCACCCTGCTAGCTGTTTTAGTTTAATTAAACAGTTTAGCTAGGTTATATTAGCTCCAGTTGCCCACAGCAATTATGACAATCTAAAATGCACATAACATTTTTTATATGTCTAAATACACATTTTCCTTTTGAAATAGTGGCTAATAAAAGGTATTTTAGTTATTTTAATGGAAATAATTAAGTTAAAATGTTACTCAGGCAGCTAACTGAAATCAAATAAGTTATGCACAAATTCATGATTCGTTTTATTCCACCTCATTTATTACTATCACTGTTCTCATTTTTTTTAAATCCATATAACAACATTGTTATAGTTTCATATTTAGCTTTCTGTAATAGCCCTGTTTCCTTGTTCTTCATTTGCAAGCGCAGCTAAATCAACCCAAAATCAGATTAACATATTTACATAAACCTAAGACAAACATAGCAGCAGGCAGATCTCTCTCTCTCTTTGTGTGTGTGTATGTGTACGTGTGTGGTTGTGATTAAGAAGCCACAGAGACACAGCAGCATCTTTCTCACCTGTCATGAGAGCATTAGAAAGTGCCAATCACTCCAGCCACACGGCATGAAAAACCAGAGCCGAGGCCTAGCATGGACTCAACGGGGGGTTGATGTATCACACCGGTTTCATTTCCAGTCTCCAAACTGAACAATCACTTAACAGCGGCCAGATCAGGCCCTCAGCCTCATTTTGCTTAAGAGGGCAGCGAATAAAGCAGGTCTGCAGCTTGTATTTCTGAGCCGTAATTGTTCTGTGCCAAGAACACGACGCAGTCGCGCCGCAGGAGGTCTGGTTTCTCTGTCAGCTCACAAAATACAACTCATTTCTGAATTATTGCCGGCTATTCAGCATCAGAACAGAGGCAAAATAAAACACGAAGATGTAAATTCTGAAACATGTGTGCATGTTTTGAAAAAAAAAAGTCACTGAAGAAGGAAACTCTGTGTCTGTTCCCATGGATAATTAAGATAGCACTAATGAGCCTGGGGGTTTTGTTTTTTGAGAAAACGTGAAAATGTTTTCTCCACTTTATAAACGAGCTATAAATTTTGGGATAAAAAAAATCATCTTAGACAGCCATAGACACATTTAAAACAAAGATTAAAACAATGTCTTTTGAGCATGTGTGTGTAGCTATAAAGGTCTGTTAACATATACACTCGCCGTCCACTTTATTAGGTACACGTTACTAGTACCAAAGATCTGGTAATTGTGGAGACCTTTTGAGTACAATGAACTCATTGTGATGTTCAAGAAACCAGTCTGAGATGACTGGCGTTGACGCGATGCTCAATTTCTATTAATAGGCCCAAAGTGTGCCAGTAAAAATATCTCCCACACTATTACATCACCATCACCAGCCTGAACCGTTGTTCTTAATGCTAAATTCTGACCCTACCATTCAAATGTTGCAGCAGAAATCTAGACTTATCAGATCAGGCAACATTTTTCCAATCTTCTACTGACTTTCTATCAGTTTGAACCAGTCTAGCCATTCTCCTCTGACCTCTGGCATCAACAAGACCTTTTGCGCCCACAGAACTGCCACTCAATTAATATTTTCTCTATTTTGGACCATTCTCTGTAAAGCCTAAAGATATATGTGCGTGAAAATCCCAGTAGATCTGCAGTTTCTGAAATACTCACACCAGCCCGTCTGACAGGAACAACTATGTCACGTTCAAAGTAGCTTAAATCACCTTTCTTCTTCATTCTGATGTTCATTTTGAACTGCAGCAGATCGTCTTGACCATGTCTACATTCCTAAATGCATTGAGTTGCTGCCATGTGATTGGCCGATTAAAACAATTTGCGTTAACGAGCAGTTGGACATATGCACCTAATAATAATAATAATAATAATAATAATTATTATTATTATTATTATTATTATTATTATTATTAATATTATTATTATTATTATATATATATATACACACACACACACACACACACACACACACACACACATATATACACACACACATATACACACACACACACACACACACACACACACACACACACACACACATATATATATATATATATACATGTATATATATTTGAATAACACATTTACATTTGTCATTTGTTGTGATTGAAAGTATTGATTTTATTTTAAACTCTTGAGATTTTATTTAAAAAATTACTTCAATCAGTATTGTGTCTAAAAATGAATATAAACTATGTGACACCCTTTTAATTTAGGTCTAAATTACCATTTTTTAATTTCAAATTTGGAAGAAATGTCATCCTTAGTTCAGAAAATAACATTAAAAGATGGAAGACTCAGAAGCTAACAGTAAGAAAGAGAAATTGTTTTTATAAAACAAGATTTTTCTGCAACTAAACACATTGGGTTTTCAAATGCATTTTGTTATTGAAAGAAACTCTTAATTCCACAGGACTGGATGTGTTTATTAAAGAATGCAGTAATACTGTGAAATATTGTTACAGTTTAAAACATGTTCTATTTTAATATATTCAAGAGTTCACATTTAGCTGATGCTCGATAAATAAATCATGTTTGGCATGCTGTCCCGGGAGAGAGCCCTACGCACGGAAGATCCTCGAGCGTGTTTAACCGGGATCGAGGGGAGCCTGAGATCAGGTAGGTCGAGAACTTCATTGAATTTAGCTTGGATGGCTTGGATGGCCAAGGTAAGGAAATCTGGCTATTTATGTGCATTTAGATTCATCTGATTGGTAGATCATGTGATAGCTAATGCAGGACCAGCCATGGTAAATTATAAGTATGTGATCCTCTGGAAATTAGTTTATAAATAAACTTCTCTTATAGAATCCATTTATTCATTTTAGAATTAGGCAATTTATTCCTATAGTGGCAGAGCTGAATTTCCAACTTTCATGACCTTTCAGAAACCATTTTAAAATGTTTTTTTATCATCAATATTCTTCAGTGTGTTATGTGGAAACTATGATACATCTTTTAGTTAGAGGATTCTTCGCACAGAACATTCTGAAGTACAGCGTTTATCTAAAATTGACATCTTCTATAACAGTTTAAAAGGCTTTTCTGTCACTTTTGCACAGGAGGAGGTCTGGCTCGGATTGCAAATGAACCGGGGTTATTATAGACAACTAAAACCGAACCCATAAAAAAATAATGTTACTTGGAATTTAATAAAAAAATAACAAAATAAATTGAGTGAAATAAAAGTAAGTCATTTCTGTCACTTTTGCACAGGAGGGGGGTCTGGTCTCCGGCTGCTCTAAATGTACAACTTATTTTTTCAAAGCAAGAACAGTAGGAAAATAAAACATGAGGAAGTAAATGCTGCACCACATGTAAAAACACTTTTTAAAAGTTAAATGCATTCTCACTGAACAAATGCATTTATTCATAATTTATTAACAATTCATAACCATCCAAGCACAGTCGCCTCACAGCAAGAAAATCGCTGGTTCGAGTCCCAGCTGGGCCAGCTGGCGTTTCTTGTGGGTTTCCTCCGGGTGCTCTGATTTCCCCCACAGTCCAAAGACATGTGATATGCGGTACAGGTGAACAGAATAAACTAAATTGTCCATAGTGTGTGTGTGTGTGTGTGTGTGTGCGTGTGTGTAAATGAGTGTGTATGGGTGTTTCCCAGTACTGGGTTGGGGTTGAAAGGGCATCCATTGTGTAAAATGTGCCGGAATAGTTAGCAGTTCATTCCGCTGTGACGACCCCTGATAAATGAGGGACTAAGCCCCAGAAAAATTTATAACTATCAATTGGGTCTCCATCACAATGTGTTAATGCACGTTTTGAAGTATGACATGAGAAAAAAGTGATAGAAATGACAAATTTGATTAAAATCCCTTAATTGGCAAATCAGTTTTGGGCTCGTTTGAGGTGTTTGTGGATGTGTGCTAAAAAATGTTAATGAGAATATTGAGATACACTGATAAACACATAGATCGCTTAGAACTACAAATACAGGGGGGGCGGGGGTGGGTGTAGGGTGGTAATGTGAAGTGGTGCTGACAACGGTATGCAGATCCAAACGCAGGTTTATTAAACTGAATAGTCAGGCAAGCAACAATCAACACAGGAGTAAACCGATGTATACATCTGGCGATTCCAGAGCGAATGGTCAGTACAGGCAGGCAGCAGACAACGTAAATCAAACAAACAAGACGAGGGTCAAAAACACGGCAAAGCAAGGCAAGGGAAAACGCATCGTAATGTTCACAAACAGTACTGTATAACAAAGACTGAAGTGTGTGAGAGTGCTCTCTTTATAGTCTGGGTAATAAATGAATGATGAGCTTCAGCTATGTTTGGTTGAGTGTGTGTGTGTAATCAACAGAATGAGGAACCGGTGTGAGTGAGTGCTGCATGACTGGATTTGTAGTCCATATAACGGCGAATTTGTAGTTCTACGCGATCTACGTGTTTATCAGCCATCTGCAGCTGCTAGATCGCCGGTAATCATAACAGAAATGAATTTGCCAAATAAACTCTGGTGTAGCGAATGTTACACCCATGTGACCAATCAGCTGTCTCCATTTTGTTTGCCTTGTTTACTGTTGGTTACTAGGTTACCAGTACTACAGTCAGCTGCTCTAAAGGCCAATCACCAAAATGCAAGTTGACTGCTGTATTTAGAATGTTGTGAAAAATTACTGTCATGTTCACATTACTCCAGTAACTGCTATTTCAGAGGTTCCCACAGTGGAATGAACCGCCAACTAGTCCAGCATATGTTTTCCACAGTGGATGCCCTTCCAGTCACAACCCAGTACTGGAAAACACCCATACACTCTCACATTCACACACACACTTATACACTACGGCCAATTCAGTTTATTCAATTCACCTAAAGCGCATGTCTTTGGACTGTAGGGGAAACCGGAGCACTCTGAGGAAACCCAGGCAAACACGGGGAGAACATGCAAACTCTGTCATGCACAATAATGAAATAATAATTTAAATGATCAGTCTCAGGACTATTAAGATATTTACGTAAAATCTATATGGCCCCTGGTCAGATTAAGCCCAAGTTTGTTGGATGATCATATCATACTGCTCAGACGTTCCACGGTAAAACACAGATAAAACATGTTCAGATGGGTGAAATCAAAATCAGATCGAAGGCAACAGATGCCGATAGGGTAACACACTGATCCAACAAATCTCTGAAACGCCAGTAGAGGGAAAACCTGATCACAACAGACATTAAGGCCCAATCCCAATTCTACTTTTGTACCCCTACCCCTTTCCCTTCCCCTTAGCCCTTACAACCAGGGGTTAAGGGGAAGGGCTTCAAAATTTACCCCTAAGAATTGGGACAGCACTTCAACACCTGCACACATCATCATATGTCATCGCGATCTCTTGCTTCATATGAGATCAGACGATCACGACTGCTGGAGTTATTCCAGTTGTTATTTTTTGGTGTTTATCTTCAGGAAATCACTGAAGGCATATATTATGTTATCATAACGATCTAATGTGGCAATAAGATCGGAACTGTACTGTGTCTTTACTCCGTGGCCATATTTATCTATGTAAACACACGAAAACAACATTAACATTATAGCAGACACTGTAAAAAGCTCATTCTCAGCCACTAGACTTTTCTGACAGGGTATTCGAGTGTCTTCGTGTGTCAGAATGTTGTGGGACTGCTGTACAAGAGTTATAATTATGGATTATAGATCGCGAAATTTAGCGGGTTTTTTTGCGATTTTTTTTTTAAAGCATGACGGAAAAGCACAACCGCGGTTACGAATATATTAAAACATGTTTGTTTGTCGTAAAAATTCGTAATAATGAAAAAAAATACTCATTTGTGGATCTCCTTACTTCCGGTTTCAGCTATCCTGCCGCTGTGACAGGTGCATTCTGGGAAATTTTCTTACCCCTCCGTTTTAAGTGTGGTCCTGAAAAATCTTCATTCGAAGGGGTGTATACTGTACCCCTTGCCCATAGCCCTACTCCTTCAAACTAAAGAGAATTATGACACCACTACCCCTTGACGTGAACGCGCAAAACGAGGGATAGGGGTAAGGGGAAGGGGTAGAATTGGGATTGGGCCTAAGTCCGAGTTTGTTAGATGATCACCTCACACTGCTTAGACGTTCCACGATAAAACACAGATAAAACATGTTCAGTTGGGTGAAACTAAAATCAGATCAAAGGCAACAGATGCCGATAGGGTAACACACTGATCCAACAAATCTCTGAAACGCCATTAGAGGGAAAATCTGATTACAACAGACATTAAGTGGCTGTCGGTGAACATGTCAAACCATTTTAGTTAAGGATTACTGAAATACTTTAGAATTTCCCAAATTAGTTTCAGATGACCAGATCGTGGCTGAAAATCTCAAGATGCAAGTTTGCAAAAATGCAAGTTTGCAAACTTTGAAAAGATTTGTTTCAGACCCACACCGCAAAAACTTCAGTGTTAAATATACAGTGTGGTTTAAAACCGGAGTACATTTTAATCCACGAGTGTGAAAGAGCGCATATTTAAGAGTTTTTATTTTTTAGTGTTAAACTTTTAACCCAATATGCAGTGTATTTCCCACTAGTAAAGGGAAGTCCAGTTTTTTATTTATTTTTTTTACTCGAACCGGTTCTTTTAGACAAACATTGATCAAACCAGTATGCTTTATGAGTCTTGATGATATAAGATATAAGATATAATACATAAGATATAATACATTAATTCTCATTAGAAGTAGTGTACTATATGCACTCATTAGCTTGTATACACATGCATAATCCTTTAAAATTTATTTGTTATTAAATAAAGTGAGTAATGAACAAATTTAATACTTACACTTTAATAATTAACACTTTGAAGAGTAACACACACTCCAGTTCGATGTAAGAATAAACTCTTGCTGTGTTAAAATGAACTCTGGGAGTAATGTACAAATGTCACACTTTAGAAAGTGTTAATTTAACTCCAAAATGGAGGGAGTCATATGTACACCCAAGGAGTGTGAAGTTAAACTCAAATTGAGTTAAATGTACACTGACTTTTTTGCTGTGCAGCTATCTTTTAAATGGCACTGTACATTAGTGATGAACACAGATAATAAAATGTGTTTGATTATACACTTGCTATAAAAGTGTCCAAATACTGCTCTTGGCAACAGCTATGAGTCCAGAGATTGTGGGTGCTGCTGTGGGCCGCGTAAACTTATTCTAAGGAATGGTGGCCTTTTGGATACACAGCGTGGGCAGAAACAAATGAGAAAGTGCGGCTCACATGACATTTTAGCACAGCGAGTCAATCCACATCTCTTACTGTGAGGATCTAATAAAAAAAAGCAAAACTTTTATTACTTTGCATGCCTGTCAAATGAACAATAGCTTCATTTCAGAGAGAGAGACTGAAGGCTGTTATTTTTCATGCTGGATTGCAATGACATTGGAGACTCATGATAAGGTAATGATATTTCGCATCTCAAAATGGCATTGTGAGACAGCTCTTTTATGAGTTAATTAAATGAGAAAGGAGCCGCGGGACAGGAACGAGAACGCTCTGGTTACTAAAGTAACCCTCGTTCCCCGAGGGGGGGAACGGAAATGCTATGTGGAAAAATTCCACTATGGGGATTTCGTTCAGAAAGCC
>CAIGQQ010038995.1:979043-994039 GCA_903798035.1 Danio albolineatus
AGTATAGTATAGTATAGTATAGTATAGTATAGTATAGTATAGTATAGTATAGTATAGTATAGTATAGTATAGTATAGTCAATTGGTGCCAGCGACCAACATTTTGCATATTATTTTGTGTTCAACAGAAGAAAGAAACTGAAATGGGTTGTGAACAAGTAAAGGCTGAGTAAATGATGGCAGATTTTTCATTTTTGGGTGAACTATCCCTTTAGGAATAATAGCGTGATAACAGGTAGGCTTTGGCGGACTGCAGGAGACCTGCATGTGATAAAAAAAGACAGAAAATCTCACATACATTCATGTTTGTTGAAGGATTTCACATCTCCAAGCTCCAATCCCCTAGTGAATCTCCTAGAGCTTTATGATTCAATCCACTGATGTCAGGATCCCCCCGAAAAAAAACAGTAGAACTGTTTCCTCAAGGGTAAACATTCTCTTTTCTCCATCATTGGGCCCGAGGCGGACCTGTCTAAAGGAACAGTTTACATGAACAGCTCAATCTCAAATAAGTCCTCGGTGGAAGTGGCCAGAAGTGGGCTTGCTTTGAGCAGTAGCGCTGGATGCCGGACTTCCGTTCCCCAGTGTTTGTAGGTCTCAGGTGGGCACAGTTGACAGTGACCGGTCACGGCATGCTGCCTGGCACCATTACGGAAAGCCATCGCACAGCAGCACGATGGGAATTATTTATGGCCCAGAGGACGATGGCAAAAAAAAAACTGGAGCTTGCCCTCTGGGTGCAGTGTGACAGCCTGCTAAATCACCATCCTACTGCAGCCTAGTCAACGCTAACGCCGCAGAGCTCGGAAACTCACAGCAGAAAGAGAATTACCACCCTCTAGAGAAAATACCATGATGAATACATTCATTAGAGCACTGTATTCCTGATAAAAACCCCTAAGGCCATGCGTAGACCTCTCGCAAATAACACGCGACGGCCCACATTTCAGTCAAGCCTGTCAATGCGCAAAGATCACTAGGTTAAAAAATCACTATGCGACTGTATTAACTTGTTTGTTCAATTTCGGCAAACCACATCATTTCTTCAGCCGCCCATCAGGTAGAGCTCAATGTAATTTATACGCCTGCATTCAGGTGCGGGACATTATCCCTCGTGGTGGGCACTAAATTTTGCACACTGACAGAGCGAAGTGGAAATAGGTAAGGATATTCACCTAGTATTACAGCACTTGATCAATCTACATCTGATTTTTTCATCTGAATCCCACCATTATAGCGCCTCAAGAAAAGCAGCGCATAGTGGGTGGGCTTTGTTTACCATAATTTGTTTTTTGGATAACATAAGTATGGTATGTTACATTAAAATACAAATTGATTTTGTATGCTCACATTGCTCCTTGCTACTTGTGGTGAACTATTTATCTGTCAGTGCTTCCCACACAGGCCGGCCAGGTATATTAACGGCTGCCCAAGTATGTTTGGTGACATTTTTTGTTTACTACTATTATCATAATCCTTTTACTGTTTTGTGTCTGCCCAAGATAACCAAACTTAACCACTTAACCAGTAGAACTCTCGACCTACACATTTTCCACTGCTGGTTCTGTGTGTGCGAGAACGGTTAACACAGAGACGTGCCTTTTGAGGACTTAAAAAGTGCGTCCGGCCATAGTTTAAATCTCCTAAAATGTCTGGGACTTGACTTTTGCTTTCGCTTTCTAAGCTGCAGTTAATTGTACACGTTTTTGCATTACCATTTATTTATTTAAGCCTGATAAACTTTCGCTTGGCTTCGTAACTTACTGGGCCACAGCCACGAGAGCAGGAGAAACATGAAAATATTCATTCTTTAATCTAAATGATTAAGAAAAACTTTACTGTATACTCGGAGAGGATGAAATGACATCTAAATTGGCTGCAAAATATGTGTTCACCATTAAAAATGCTGCATCGAACTCATTTATGTTATTTAAATAAAGAACAGTTGTTTATTTTTGTAAAAAAAAATTAGTTTTGTGTGTCATTTATTTTTTCATTTGCTATATATTTTATTAATTTGATGATGTTTATTTATTACATATTTTATTCATATCTAAAATGCTTTGGCAAAACTGTACAAAATGGCATGCCAATATAGAAACTTGAACTTGAGAGAGAAAGAGAACGAGCAGCAGCAGCTTTTACCTGTCAGTGCGTTTGCACATAAAAGAAATAAAATAACACATAAAATAACATAAAAGAAGGAGAAATAGTGGATTTATATATTTTTTTATTTCAACAGCATTGAAAAAAAAATTAACCCATTGAAAAAGTGAGTAATAAATAAAAATATCGTCAGAACCCCGATACGCTTGCGTCGTCAAGCTGCTGCTTTGTGTACAGCTGTTTTGACGGCCACAAAAGCAAAACATCAAAATGGAGATGTCCATATATCACGGTTGTACTGCTTTTACTGAAACTTTTGGTTTTTTGATCAAACCCAAAATACAGAGATCCACTTGCATCTATCTGCGGCAAAAACATTAAAACGTTCAGAACATCACGTGATGTCTGCAGAAGTCGTTTTTGGTAGAGACAAGCAGACATTATCACAGTGTTTGCACTGGGTCAGTAAGGCTTGTCGCCAAGGTGTGTGATACACAGACACACACGCATGAATAAATGTTATGAACACTAAAGTTTGTTGTACAGTTGGTGGTTCACTTCCTTTATTTGGTATGATTGGATTCATGTCAGAAGTGAACCGTACCAGAGTTTGCACGAACCATACCCCAGACCACCTCTTTCAGGCGAACTCGGGTACGTTTCATGTGTTGAAAAGACAACGTTAAGAAGATGTTAAGAAGACAACACACTAGCTAAATGTACCGTACTCTGACATCAAATGAACCTGGGTGCGGACCAAAAGTGCTAGTGTTAAAGCACCCTAAGGAAAAAGTTTGCCCTTGCAATCTGTAATCTAAAAATGCACTTCCTGTTTGTTTTCAGTTAAATACTTTGTCAGAGGTATTGGGCGTGGCTAACATACTTAACCACACCCCTCCAACTGTCAGTTTTGACAAAAAAGAGAAATAATGAGAAGGAGGAGTCTGTTCGGTTGTAATAACTCTCCCCAAACCCTTTTCCCAATCTTTCTGAATTAATGTCTACTTTATAACATCCAATCAGCTCACAGTAGAAAAAAAGCCACGCCTCCTATTTTCTCAATTAATATTCTGTTTATCTAGGAACTGCATCACAATATGAAAAAAAAAAAAAACGGTCGCATCTTCCAGTTCATGCGGACTTTAAAGAGAGCCCTTTCGACTGGTGTAGCGCTCACTTAATGATCTATCTCTCCTTTAGTGCGGGCTATTTATTGCCAGCGATAGTTTCCAGCTAGAAGCTATGTGGTCGGTAATTAATTCCGGTTCCACCAAACATCCTGCTTCTTTGACAAATTAGTGTGACTAAGTTTCGTTGGGTCATTTGATACGTCAACACTACCCAAGCTGTATTTGTTCATACGTGATGACTCTTAAAATACTCGACCTCACTCAAGAGGATCCTCTGAATATTCAGAACCAAATCAGCAAAAAAATAATTAAGGGGCTCAATCAAGCGAATAATTGCATTGATTGATTCATACGAGAGCACACTGACACTTCAGGCTCGTGAAAGAAACACAAGGATGCTTTAATGAAAAGACAAGGTGCTCAGCCAAAACAAAAAAAAAGATCGCATGGAAAGGCCAAGTTTAATGGCTTCTAACCTCTGGCGAGGATCTGAGCTAAGCCAAAATAAGGCTTGGTCTGCACCCAGCCTCAGCATTTTGTGGAGGGGATTAATTCGATGGTAATTAAAGGTTTGGTTGTGGCTTCTCTTAAAGCAGTAGCGGCTGTGCTTTCTCTTCCTGAGTGGGATGAATTAGCCCGAGGCTCAGATGTTTAGTTTAAGACTCTACAACCCTTAGCTCTGACCCAGCATAGAAAAGCATACAAAAGTGTGTTTTGCTTTAACAAGACTCTAAAAACATATGTAAGAAAGCTTCACATTCATATGGTATCTTAAAGGTCCAGTGACATTAAAATAATGTTTTATAGATGTTAGTATCTGTATCAGTCTCCAAGGATATTTATAAGCTAGGGTGGTACAAAACAATGACAAAATTCATGTTTAGAAGATATAAAACCGATATAAACATGTAAAGCTTGTAATTTGTCACTTCCGCCTAAATCATTCATTAATATATTCATTTTCTTTTCGGCTTAGTCCCTTTATTAATCCGGGGTCGCCACAGCCAAATGAATCATTAACTTATCCAGCATTTGTACGCAGCAGATGCCCTTCCAGCCGCAACTCATCTCTGGGAAACATCTATGCATTCTCATTTACACACATACACTACGGACAATTTAGCTTACCCAATTCACCTTTACTGCATATCTTTGGACTGGGGGGGAAACCGGAGCACCCGGAGGAAACCCATGCGAACACGGGCAGAACATGCAAACTCCACACAGAAATGCCAACTGACCCAGCCGAGGCTCAAACCAGCGATCTTCTTGGTGTGAGGCGACAGCACTACCTACTGCGCCACCGAGTCACCCTGCTTAAGTCAATGTTTTTGTTTTCACGTCACCTCATACTTCACTTTCATATCAAATCTTGACCAACCAAATACTCTCTAGTATCTGATATGTCCCACCTCCTTCAATACGCTTCAGATTTGATTTTCATTTGATGTGCTTAAGCTCAACCACTCTCACTGGCAGAGCTGTGATGAAACAAAATGCTACTGGCTGTTTGTTAAAAGGGGAGGGGATAATCTATATCCCGCCCATCTTTTCATTTTTCAGTAGAGATTAAGTCAAGCATCAAATAAAAAAAGTCTCAAAGCACTTCACAGGATCTTTAATGGAATACCATTTATCCTTCACCCCCACAGCTTGATCAGCAGACCAAAAACGGCCGAAAGACAAAAGATAACTCTTAAAAAGGAAAATAATAACTAAAAAAATAATAATAATAATAAATACAGAAATGCATATGCAAAAACCTATGAGTTTTTGATCATCCTGAAGGGACGTATTTGCAGAATTTGTTCAAATTAAAGATCAATTAAAGTATTGCACACGTTCGTGTTGGGGTGAAGATGTCTGAGTGGGATTCAACAAGTCCAGCATCATTTCAAGAAGGGATTAGTGTATTGGGTAAGGTGAAAAAATGACATATAGATTATTTGATAAGTGAAGTTTCATGAACTAATTTCGAGAGGAGCATATGATATGATTAACCACGCCTGACTGCTCATGTGTAATCAGTAATAATCCAATCAGAGTGATCCAAGCTTACTATAAATGGATCATTTTCTCCCTACTGCTCTATCTTCATTTTAGAAGAATCCCCCCTTCCACCCCATCTCCTCCTTTTCCTCCCTTTTCTAAGGAGAAGCTCTCGAGACCTACCTGATCTCAGATCCCCTTATATGCTTATTGACTGGGCGGGAGCTTTGGGCTCAAGTATCTCCGAGCTCATGGTTCTCTCTAGGGACAGCATACCAAAGCTGCTATAAACGCTAAGCATATCTAAGTGTGAATTCCTGAAATTGAATGTTTATCAGAGAAGATGGGGAAATCATTTGGCATTTTTGGAGAATGAATAAAGTCACTGTGGTGAGACGCACTGTAAAAGTGTAAATATCTTATTTTATTTATGTATAATTATTATTATTAGTAGTAGTAGTATTATTATTATTATTATTATTATTATTATTATTATTATTATTATTATTATTGGTGTTGTTGTTGTGTTTTTTTTTACTATTATTATTGTCTGTGTGTGTGCTTTTTATTTACTGAGTTTATATTGTTTATCTGTTTTTACTGGATTCATGATAGCAGCATCTAAATACTGTAACTGCAGCTGTTGGAGAGCGGAGGAGAAAAGGGGGTGTTAAAAGGATGTAAAAATGTGTAAACTGATGGTAAGTATTGAAAAAAAATAAATTTCATTAAATAAATTAAGAATTGCATGCAGTAATTTGTTGTAAATCTGTACAAATATACTGTACTTGCAATTTACTAACATGGTTATTTAGTTACATTTTTATTGCAATTGTATTTTGATATGTCAGTAACTGCCAGTAAAAACATAAATATACAGAATACTGCATACTGTCATTTTGCTAAACTATATTGCATATTGTCAATTATTTTATAAATTTCCTGTTTTGACTGAGTTGTTCATAAATAGAAATACAAATTAAATTGATATCACGTCAACACAAACAAATGATCGTGTCTTATAAGACTGTAAATGCTTCTCATTATACAATCCCACAGTCAGTGGGCTCTGAACTACATTTCCAGTAGTTTTCACAGCGCTTCGCTTATACTGCAGTTTAGCTGTGGATTATAGCAGTCTAAAGACATGTGGCAGCTAATTAACGTGACACATTTAAAAGGACTCATTTTTAACTGTGCCACATCGGCGGTCAACAAAATACAGCTTCATTTGTACATTTGCAAAGTCTGTTTCCAACACCTTTCAGACTTGTTGCTAGGGGGGTCAAAGACTTTCTTTGAAGGCTAAATTAGGTTTGCATCAGCTGTAGAATCATCAGGCTTGCCAGACTGGAAAATTGAGTAAAGAGACCTAGTTATGGATGCATGAAATTATGTTCAAACACTCGAGCGCTTGACAGACATGAACACGAGTCTCCTTGTCATTACGGTATAATTAGGATGCATACTGATCAGGAATCAAACCGTCATTTTTATCAAATCATATTTGACTACAGGAGATTAACTGAGATATATTTTCTGCCATGTGAATGCGGATGTCAAAAGGGGGAAAAATGATTATGTGTTTTGTCATTAAAAAAAATGTCAGGCAAGAAACAGAAGTAACATCTGTCTTCGACCAAGAAAATGTCATGTCCTGTTAATCTAATCTGAATGCCTGCCCACTGACGTGTGTTTAATTGCACACAAGCGCATCCAGCCTGACTTTTGCTTGATTTCACCCTGACATACACAGACACGTGCAGAACATTCTCTGACAAACTGCTTAGCAGGCGTCGTCATCTTTATATATCCACAGATGCACCTTAACAGAATGTCATTGAACCAATTTGCATATACAGAAACCCTTAAATAGACAAACATGGGAAATATACATTCATACGAGTCATCTATTCATCATATTGTAAACAAATGTGAATACTACACAAAATACGAATACAAGATAAAAGCTTAACACTGTCAGATCGAGCAGAGTATCTTGAAACCCATGCTGACAAAGGTAAGGGGGAAAAAACAATTGTAGCATCTCCAGATCTGCGGGCTGCCGCCTTCTGTCTATCTGCGTCAGAGACACACACACACACAGACACACGGTGTGAAGAAGGGCACACGGGCAGCACTGACGCCACTTTCAATCGGCTTGTACGACAATACAGAAACATTCACAGAGGACAGCAGTTCCTCGGAGAGATACATCACCCAAAAAATTTAAGTTCAGCCTTAATGTATTTACACTTGATTCTACACATGTCAAAATTACATCTCTGGGAAACATCCATACACACTCATTCACACACATACCAATTTAGCCAACCCAATTCACCTATACCACATGCCTTTGGACTTGTGGGGGAAACCGGAGCACCCAGGGGAAACCCACGCAACCACAGGGAGAACATGCAAACTCCACACAGAAATGCCAATTAGAACCAGTGTTGGGTAAGTTACTTTAAAAAAGTAATTAATTACTAATTACTAATTACTTAATCAATATTGTATTTAAAATACTTTTCTAATTACTGTGTCTGAAAAGAAACTTAATTACTCAATAAGTTACTTAACTAAATACTTCTTGAAATACCTATAAACCTTGAGTGGACAAATAATAAAAAATTAACTCTGTAAATAATAAATACTTAGATAAAACATATGAGTCAAACATGAAATAGTTTAGCCTTTTAGTTTTCTGAATCATCTTTGTTATATTCTATTTAAAAAATCTATAATAATTACATGCATTATAATTTTTAGTATGCAATGTAACCTTCTTAAATATTATTCTGCATATCTATCGATCAGGCAGGATCACATCTGTCAACCCTCCCTTAATTCCCAGGATTCTCCCGTATTTTACAGTTCTATCCCCCTATTATCCCGTAAAGCTATTTTCCCGTATTTTTAGTTGTTCTCCGACGGGTGTAAAAAAACATTAAAGAGACGATCCTCCCCATTCGCAACCCATACCGCTGAACCACCAGTGCCGCCCCTTCTTCTTAAATGTGAATATTTTCTGTGCTTTCGATTTATTTAGGCATTTAAACACTTTAGAATAAACATAAAAAACGGCGGGATTCCCTTTCCTTTTCATTACAGGTGTCGTCGCTCCTCCTATGCAATCCTCAAAACAGTTATAAAGCGGTGCGTGACTTTCAGCTGACGCGTCCATAGTGGTAAATAGATGCTGTTTCCCTAACGGATTCTGTACCCTCGATTTGAAGCAGAGCGAAAGTGGATACTGGGTTTTGGGTGTGTGTTTGAACAGACACATACACATAATTAATAATAATATCAACATCTAAAGATGTCGATCTTGATGGTTAACTAATTTTGTCTTAAATGAGCATAAAACGTTAGGAAAGCAATCGAATGCCGTCATTAGAGACACCTCTGTTATTTAATGTAATCAAACAAAAAATCTAAATAAATGATTCATTCACTGCTCTTTATTCAGAATGTGTAAGATATACAGTGAAGAAAAGAATAATACAATTTGATAACTTTTCTTTCATTCATTCATTTTCTTGTCGGCTTATTCCCTTTATTAATCCAGGGTCGCCTTTCTATTTCTTTATAATGAAAGAAATTTTATTTCTAAACTATTTGCTAATGTATTCTATACATTAAAAATAAAATCCCTTATTTTCACATCCCAATGTTGACAGGTATGGTCAGGATCATGCAATCTTTACAAAAAAAAACATTATTTTTGGCGGTATTAGAATGAAAGCCCGTGCAGTTTGATCGGAAGTGGACAAAAGGCTTAAGATTTATACGGCATGTTTTTGAACTGGATTGTGTCTCTCTTGTTTACCTGTGATCCGATCGAGCAAATGGTGTCTTAAAATGAGCAGCATCAGTCATGTTAAATTTGCCGACTCCCTCTGTTACATGCGTATCCTAGCCTTTCTCATAGTAATCTTCATACCAACCCATGTCAGGTGCGCGTTAGCCTTGAAAAAGCCGTGCGCTACAGCACACAGGCGCGCAATGAGGAAAATAAATTGATTAATACTGAAAAATACTGTATAATGTCCTTGTCTGGGAATATTTTCATTTCGTAAAACAGCCACTCGCTTCAGGTGAGTCAGACATCTTCTGCTTTATGACTAGCAGCAAACTGGCGCGCGGCGCTATCACATGCATCTGCACTACGATGATTTTAAAGCGGCAGAGTTTACTTTTACCTTTAGAAGATAAATTAATAAAATTGTGTAAGATTATTCAGCGAGTTTAAATATTTTACAATGTAACGCAAGTACATTATAAGTAACTGTAATTAAAATACCTAAAAATGAACATTAATTAGTTACTTTACTTTTTCAGTGGAAAAGTAATTTAATTACAGTAACGCGTTACTTAGTAACGCGTTACACCCAACACTGATTAGAACATATCAAATTGTAACATTATCATTCAAATACTTTGTATTGTTATTTATTATAATACAATATACACAACCACATAACAGATATGACACACAGAATACACAACCTGATGCATAATTACATTCCAAAGCTATTACAACTCAGTACAGACATAGAACATTTAAATAAAAAAATGTGTTTAATTAATTTAACATTTAAATTACTAAAAGAAAATATTAGTGGGGGCGACATTCACATGTTAACATGTATGTTATGCTATGTTTTTTCTAATTATTTTATTTTCAAAATCATGTAAAGTTGTATTCAAAGTCACATTGGTAACCCTCAGCACTGAATAAAGCACATAATTAGCACCAGAGGTGATCCATGTCATTGTGGTTTATACTGTTGTTTAGCCGCGAAGTCGCAGAAATACAGACAATATTTTTCTAAATTAGAAATTTCACGAGTTGACGTTGCAGGTGGTTAGGATAAAAACTCCTTTTAAAATGGAAAAAATAGCTTTTATCGCATGTGGCAGCATTGTGTCGCATGTAGCTAGGACACAATAAGCCCTTTCACACAGTAATACCGGTAAATATCCTGAAAATTTACCGGTAAATTGAAAAAAGCGCCATTCACACAGACGAGGACATTCCAGAATTTTTCCGAAAAAGACCATTCACACATCCATTCCAAAATACCAGTAAATTCGGATATCATTAACCAAAAATGAGCTCTAAATGGTTGCGCTTGTGTTTGTACACATAGAGGTTTTTGTTGATGACTCACTTTTATTTAAAGCTTTAGCATTCATGCAGCTGCTTTGTCCCAGAGACATCCAATGGCAGAAGCGCAAATGGCAGCTAAATGTTTATACATTTGAATTATACATTTATTTTGAATCTTCGATGAAAACATATAGAGGAACACTTTAGCATGTCGAGACATACATACTGTATGTGTGTGTGTGTTGGTGCTCACCTGAGCACTTCATGTGCACATGCGTCCAGCAACTGAAACAGAGCTTGAAGGTAAACAAACAGCGGTTTCATAAGCATTTTATCGATAATTTTTTTCCACAGTTGGCATTAAGAAGGAACATAGAAACGTTATCTGACCAACAACTAGCAGCTAAATGTGTATAGAAAAATATTCAAAGACTTTTATTTTCATAAACTGAATGCGTCTGAATGTTCTGATTGGCTGGAGTAGATGTCTTACGTCAGCGCGTTCTAAGAGTGAACACGCTTGTTCCGGCAATGTTCCTTCTGTGTTCACACAGCGCAGCATTCCGGCAAATTACTGGTAATGTTACAACTTCTCTTTCCGGAAAATTGCCGGAACGAATTTACTGGTATTTTCAAAAAGGGTCTGTTCACACATACACACCTTACTGTGTATGCTGCCATTACTGGCAAGTTTCCGGAAAGGTCTGTATGTGTGAAAGGGGCTAATGTTTTATTTTTTTATCATATTAGTATGTATTTTTAATTCTGGTTCCTATTAACCTCCATAATTTAAATGTCTGAGAATAAGCAGGACTATTTTTTGCATTTCTTCAGTTGTGGATTAAAGAAAACAATGCTATACTGTATTAGAACAACTCGAGGGTGAGTGACTGAAATGTTTATTTTGTGCATAAATGATCCCTTTAAAAAAACATAAGGAGAAGAAAGGGTTGGGGGATGTGAGTGGAGCTGATGAGCGAAAGAAGAATCTAGGACATGTTTGATTAACACGCACTTGTTTTGACAATCATACAAAGAATGAATGACTTGAGTTTCATACAATAGTGAGTGCTCTGATGTACTCATCATCATTATTATCATTGTTACCACTGTCACATCATCATCATCTTCAACAGCATCAGTCTTTACTTACATCAACCAGGCCAATTAACTCGCTGATAATTGGCCGTTTTAAAATGATTTAACTTAATTCTGTTAAACATTAAAGATGTTTTGGGAAACATTTCAGAGATTTTCATTTAACTAATTACTGTCATGTTCAAAAGGAGAAATCCTAGAAAATATTCGATTACAACTTTGTTATTATTATAAGCTGGAGAAGCAACTATTTTACACATCTGGACAAATTTTATAAGCCAATTACTTTAGCTGATAACTGATTATAGGACAATATTAAAATTCTAAAATATATATTATAGATATATAAACATAAACTACAAAAACTATCAAATAAAATCTTTCATGCTAAATGCTAAACTGGTATCACAACATTACACCCCAAAATATTTCATATTCATTTTGAGATATGCCTACATGTAGACTGCATGTAACACTAAAACAAAAATCAACGATTTATAATGTTATAAAAACATCTTTTTTTTTTAAATGGTTTGTTCTAACATTTATATAACCTTTAAAAAACAAAAATAAAAAAATAAAATAGTAAAAATTATCTGGTAGCATTCTAATTTTTAAGGAGACATCTTAATAGTTTTTTTTTTCTTTGTATATTTTTTAAGATAAAATTTATTATTTTTATATATATATATATATATATATATATATATATATATATATATAGTTATCTTATTTATGTATATGTTTGTGTATACATGTGATTTTTTTTTACCTTATTATTTATTACCTTATTTACCTTATTATTATATATTATTTATATACTTGGTGTGTATTTATGTTCTGCTGATAATTTCTTGTTTAGGGAATTGTGTCAGTGCATGATTTTTATGGCATGTTTCATATTTTTATATCTATATGTATCACTTAGGGATGCTCCGATCAGGATTTTTGCAGCCGATACTGAGTACCGATTTTTTTGTCATGGTGATCAGCCGATACAGAGTACAGATTCTAATGCTTCAAGCATTATAATGCATAAAGCACATTTTCCCTCTGAGTATGAACTTTACGTGGAGCTTTCTCCTTACCTAAGAGAATAAATTAGGATGCTGCATATAATCCCTTAAACACGTCTCTTATAACCGTTCAGTGTGCACATGTCATGGCCAGAAGCAGCTTTACAGAAAAATAATATAACACAGATATAAAAATTGGTTCTTCTGCTTGTAAACTCATAAATAAACTCCTGCGATCGGTTCATGAGATCGGCCAGATGGGCTCTATGCACAGCTAGAGTTTTAAAGCCAACGATAAACTTCCGGTGGAAGTTACTTGTGACTATTTTCAACTTCACAAAGTTGTTTTTACAGCATCGATGTTGTAATGTAATTACAATACATTCAGTTAAATAGACTTAAGCATTCATTTAGTGGTTTAAGCATAAAACTATATGAAAGACCATTGTAACCACTAGCTCCGTCAGTAGCGACAGGTTAGCGCAGAAATTCCATTGAAAATACTGGGGTAGAATAAACTATCAGATTTTAAAGAGATGGTGGGGGGAAATGGAATTTAATGCAGTGTTTCTTGTCCGATCTACTTCATATCGTATATCTAACAGGCAGTGAAGATCACTGATTTTTAATGACATCAGATCTTAAACGTGAAAATTTTGTAATGGAAAGATGGGCTGGCTGGCTGAAAACTAAAAGTTAGCGTGCATATAGTCCATTGGCGAGTACCGATCGAGTCATTAAATATGATTATCGGTTGATACCAAGCTTCAGCACATTAATCGGAGCATCCTTAGTCAATATTATGTATATTTTATTTAGTTTTATTTGACCTATCTGACCTAAGATGAACCTAATAAAGCAAATATATGTTACATTGCATGTTTAAAAGTTGACAGGTCCAAATACATAATTACATTCATTAAGAACTGTTCTCTAAATGCAGGGGTTTCCAATGCTATTCCACATAACTATAAGTGGCAAAGAGAAAAAGAGTAAGAGGGGAGAAACAGAGCACACATTCAGCCAATGGTGAGATATACAGTGCCACTGAGTGCACACCAGAACTGTTCCCACAAATCTTGGAGGACAACAAGACTCAAATCACACAGCTTTACCTCTAGAGACCGAACTGTCTCAACAGCTATAACAAAACACCACCTTCTCCCAAAACTCCAGGGATTTAATAAGACTGAACCACTCCTGCTGATAACGCTGCTTATTTGCACGCAGTACCTGTGTTGTTTTAGTGGCCGTCTCACTAAAGTAATTATGCAAATGGGGTAACAGTTCAAATGCATCCATAAAACATGCGCTGGTGCATTTTATACAGCACAGTTCAAAAGTAAATCCAGCCTTCAAACTTGCCACCTTAACTGCCCTGAACATGCAAATCCAGCCTTCAAACCTGCCACCCTAACTGGCCTGAACATGCAAAAAATAATAAGAAATAAAACATCTAAGCAGCAACTCAAACACACTCGAACACACTTTAAACACACGTCAATCACAAACATGGTTCCAGTAGCTTCAGTCAGCCTCGCTTTGCTCCAGGCTTATTGTACAGCCTCTGCGTCTCCTGCAGTGCAGATGTGGGCAAGCTCCGCCAGTTTAAGCCCAAGATAAGGGAGGATTTACTGGCAGATAGAGAGTGATTGACGCAGCTCATGCAAGGTCAGCTCACCTAAATGAGGGCTCACGGAGGAAATGTGGGTATTCTGTCTACTGCAAAAAAAGCCTGTGTGCTAGTGTGTGATTGTGTCTTTGCGTGTGTCTATGCGTGCCAGTTAATCGCGTGGGTGGGTTGCTCCCGCAATCTCTATATAAGCAATTATGCACAGTTTTAACTATTATGTTCTCTACTGGAGATAAGAACTTTCTTTTCACGCATTACACAACACAGAAATCCACATGCGCAATTAAAAAAAGTAACTGCTTTACTTAAAACTTTCTGAATGCGACATGTTACACTATAACGTGTGGACTTTTGAAAGCTTTCTCTCACGTAGGCCTCCGCACTGAATATGAATGTAGTTTGTTTACACAGCAGCCAAGCTAAAGCATTAGAATAAACAAAGCTGTTTACACTGAAATCTTTACAATTCAGAATCAGCTCGTTTCCAATTCCTGAGCGTGCACTAGATTTGAACAGGAAACACACTACAGATGGATGGACGAACGGATGTTTACTTTTGAACCACCTCTCTTAATCATGGATGGATGGACGGAGACATATAGATAGGATATAATGGTAACTAGGCGGATGGATGTATGGATTATAATTGGTTATAATGGATTTATTTTGGATGGATGGATATAATAGAAGGTTTACTTTTGAACCAAATCCCTCAAAAAGAATGGATGGATGGACGGATGGACGGACGGATGGATGGATGGAATATCTAGATAGTATGATATAATGGTTAATAAGTGGGTGGATGGATGGAATATACTGTATAGATAGTATGATATAATGGTTATTAAGTGGGCGGATGGATGGATGGATGGATGGATGGAATATATAGATAGTATGATATAATGGTTA
>CAIGQQ010038995.1:994049-1017876 GCA_903798035.1 Danio albolineatus
GGATGGATGGATGGAATATATAGATAGTATGATATAATGGTTAATAATGGGCAGATGGACGGATGGATGGATGGATGGATGGATGGATGGATGGATGGATGGGTGGATGGATGGGTGGATGGATGGATGGATGGATGGATGATAATTGGTTATAATGGAATTTTTACTTTTGAACCAAATTCCTCCATCATGGATGGTTGGATGGATGAGGACAATATATAGATAGTATGATAAAAGGTCAATAAGCGGATGGATGGAAGGATGGATGGATGGATGGTAATTGGTTATAATGGAATTTTTACTTTTGAACCAAATCCCTCAATCTTGGATGGATGGATGAAGACAATACAGTATATAGATAGTATGATATAATGGTCAATAAGTGGGCAGGTGGATGGATGGATGGATGGAATGGAATGTATGGATGATAATTGGTTATAATGGAATCTTACTTTTGAACTAACCCCCTTAATCTTGGACGGATGGATGAAGGCAATATATATAGTATGATATAATGGTCAATAAGCGGATGGATGGATGGATGGATCGTGGATGGATGGATGGATGGATGGATGGATGGATGGATCTATCTATCTATCTATCTATCTATCTATCTATCTATCTATCTATCTATCTATCTATCTATCTATCTATCTATCTATCTATCTATCTATCTATCTATCATCTAACTCTCGGCTCATCCATGCATCTATCAAGCTATCGTTCTCCTTACATTCAAGAACTGAAATGTACGAAGCACAGTTCCCAATGGCACCCAACTCCAGCTTACACTGAAAGTGGCATAAGTTCAATGCAGGAGTCCTAGATGCTGCATGAAATCTGTCAGGGAGATAAACACTTGTCTACAGCAAAACAAAAACAGTTCAACTCAAGCATCAGACAGCTGACAGAACGAAAAAATATCACAAAATATGTTACTACATTGGAAAAATATTGCTCGATTACTTTTTTGGAGTGACAGAATTATGCTTTCCAAAGTAATACTCCGCATCCCCAATAATTTAACCATAGACTGAACACAGAGAGAAAGAAGTTTGCAAAAAAAAAAAAAAGAAAGAAAAAGGTTAAACTCATGAAGCCACCAAGTCTTGTGTTTACAAAGCCAGTCTCATGAGGTTCCCCATATTGGGCTTGGTAAAGCGTTCTTCAAAGACACCAAAGGCTTATTGGCTCATTCACAAAGGTCTCTTCTCCTAAAGAGCATCCTTTGAAAATTCACAGGTAACATGCAGCCAAGCAGGCAACTCTAAAATGACTGATGTTCCTTACAATCGCTTGGCTCTTTTAGAGATGCATGAACAAAAACAAAAAAACTCTGATCACCACCCTAGAGATTTGGGCACAGCCTCACTGGCAAACCAGTATGGGGGGAAATGCTTAATCTGAAAAGCCTCAGGACTGTGGATAAACAGAATAAAGAGAGAGGAAAAAGTCTGATCTGTTCGCCCTCTCTCAAGTGAAGATGGCTGCCATTTGCACTTGAAATTAATTACCCAGCTGTGAGGACGTGATTGACGTGGCGGCAGGTTCCTGGTGTCCGAGGCAGCGTGCAGACGAGGTGTTCTCCAGAAGCCAGGAGCAGCCAGCGGAGCGGAGAAACTGAGAGGATGAGAAGACCTGGCAATTTGTTTTTCCTGGGACCTACAGGAAGAAGAGGATCATATCGTCACCCTATTGCCGAAGAGAACTTGTGATAAGAGACTGAAGCACACAGAAAATCAAACAGCTGCTCATTGCTTCCACTTGAAACTCTTGGATCTGGGCTGCATGCCAAGGTGAGGAACCACAAATGAAACTCAGCCTGGGATAGCGAGTAAGTTTGTGAGCTTGACATGATGCTGCTGCTGCACAGGCCTCCTAGCTGGGCTAATCTTGCTAATGGCTAACCAGCGGAGGCTCTCTTATCAGGGGAGAGCACGCTTTGTCCACACAATCCCAAAAGCCAGTCGAGCTCACACATGGCCGATGGCGGCCAGGCTAGGCAGACGAAGCACGAATGCCAATGAGCATCGCCGGCCAAGCCAAGATTTCATTACTTCCTGGACGTGTTCTTGAGCCACAAACAGCTCCAGGCTGGGCCCAAAGTCTGCCACCTGTGCAGAGTTTCCCTTTAATCTCTAAAGTCTCCTCACCACCTGACCTTTACGGTTGTCGATGGGCACAAATCCTATTTCGATGAAGGATAAAGGGGCAAAGTTCCAGCAACAACGAGGCCACATAAAAAAGCGTCACTCATCCACAAATCAGTCGGTGCAAAGTACATAGGTGAGCAAGAAATTCTGAAGATCAAAACAGTGGCATAAAAGTTTCATGTGCAGCTGGCAGGTAGTAACTAGCCTGGGCAATGAGACCAGCTATTTTAGAACTATAGCAAGCATTCATAATTTACACTATAGTTTCATCTAGGAGTAAAAGTCTATCTTTGTTTCCTGATGCCCCTGTCTCTTGTCATGAACACAAGGTTGTGGTTTCACTTAACCGTGTATGAGTGAACCGATGTGTGCAGTGGCTCCAGTAACACAGGCCAAATGAGAGCAAGAACCAGAGTTCCTGGGGGCTTTCCCTGACAAGCAACAAGAACCCATTAATTTTAACATCTAAGAGGGGAAAATCATGTGTGTTTTACACTACTGTTGGATTTCTTGTAGATTCTCCAATATGAAATTGAATTTGCGGCACTTCTCCAATGGCTGATACAGCTTTGTATGATTATGCATGTTACATTTTATAGAATAAAGAAATTTTTTGAGGATTTGGAATGAAATTAAAGTACTGTAAGTAAAGAACTTTTAATGTAAGGATAACCTACATCCGTGTTGAATTGTTGGGGAAAGATCAAGATTCAGAAGTGTCCTGTTTGCCTCAATTCAGGCATCTGAATTGAAAACATTTTAACCTGTTAGCCAGCACTCACTTTTGGGGATTTACACCTACCTTAAATAGTAACAGTTCCTGTCTCCACTAAGCTACAAACACAAACTAGGTATCATTGGAAAGAAGACACTTTGGGCTTTACTGTGCTAAAAGGGGAAATGTCATGCTCAAAAATATAAAAAGTTATACATTATGAAAACATGAGGACAAAAATTGTATTCAATATTTGTTTTTTCATTTACAAACACAGGAAAACATTAATGTAATGTCCTAGAAAAAATATGAAATGAAAGCCAAGTGTTTCATGAGTTTATAATGCAAATTTGATTAAAATATTATGCAAAATGAGATTTCTGTAAAATGTTTTCCGAGACTATTTCGGTGTCCTCCTTTCCCTCACCGTCAGAGGCACTTTCTCAAAACTTACCATCCCAAACTAGCCCATCTGTGCATTTTCACCAACAAAGGTCTCGTGTGGCCTAGAAGTGAATCTAGGGGAAGGTGGAAAAGATGGAGATGGTATGACAGAGAGCAGCTGGCTACAGTAAAAAACACTCAGTGAAAAACACCAAACTGTGCCACACAGGACCAACAGCATTTAGTCACAAACTACACACACAGAGCACTTGTCACTTTAAAGTAGCGCACCAAGCTGAAGTGCATTTACCACACAAGCTAATCCATCATTCACCACGATGGCTCCTCTGTCATTCCCTTTGCGTCCTGAAAATGAACCATTCTGTCATTATGAAACTGGAAGCGTTCATTCAGATAAACTTCAACATGGCTTCAGAAGCATGAAATGTTTTTTGATGGTGGGTCAAATCAAATCAGCTTTATTTACTGTGGAAGCTGTCACAAACAGGAAATCAGGTTTATACTCAACACCTTGAATGCTAAGGGAAGAGCAAGGCTAAAAAGAGCAGTCGTCCTCCAGTCAGCTTAGATGAATAAGAAATCAAAAGGATGTCACTTGGAGGTCAGTCTCGAGTTTGACCTGAATGGATGTAATGGATGTCACTCTATTTGGAGATAATAGGGTATATAGACCCTGGCAGAGGGTAATGTAATTAAAGAACCACCTAGTAAGAGCACATAATGTGCTCTCCCATCAACCAGCCGCAGAGAGAAACACAGATAGGCTAGAGTGTGCATTTATGTCAGTGAAAAAGACATGCATAAATGAAAAAAAAATAAAAACGAAGGCAGTTAGAGAGGAAGAGAGTGGTAGGTTGGTGGAACAGGCAGTGCCGTTCGAGAAATGCCTCCTGCCACTCTCACTTACACAAAGCCGCGTCAGCGTCCCCAAGGTTACCATCTGCCTCTCAGCAGAGCGAGGCAGCTCTCCACGATTCACACTTAATCACCGCGCAACCTCTTACACACTCATTTCCCGTCTTTGTCAAAGGAGGCTGCTCCTAACAGAGGGGATTTTTCAAAGTGCTCATATACACAACAACCGTCTTACTCATTACAACAAACCTGAGTCTTTTCATTCACTGTTCAGCATCGCTCGTTCTGAGGAGCTTTGTTTCAACTAGCCATCGGCACACAGGAATCAATTCATCACATCTTAAGCAGTTAATGAATTGAAACTTGGTGGAAATGAAAGCATTCAGGGCAGAAAGAATGCATTTGAATATTACAGAGCTCCTGTATTCTTTTTTTTTTATCATGATACCTTTAATAGCCATATTGCAGCATTGTAAACTTGGCAACGACTGACATTTTGCAAAAAGTCTTAGCTATTTATGTTGTGAAAAGTCTGTTTTTTTCTGAATCAGCCTTATGCCTGAGGTCTTTGAGAATAATGGTAGAGAATTCCCTCTCGGTCTGGCTGCTTCCTCCATTCCAAGTTCATTTTCAGGAGGCAAGTTATTTCTTTGTTATCAGTTTACAGAGAAAATAAAATATGTGCATATTTACCACCGTGAGACCTCTGCAGTCAAGCTAGCCACCTCAGTATGGCTAAACATGAACAGACAACCCACATTTTTTTGTGTTTACACCAGTCATCCAAGATTCGATCAAAACAAACATATGGATACAGAGCTGCTGCTTTACATACACCCCCATCACTACATGTATATTCTGCCATATATGTGCTTTAATGGAAAACTTTACAACATTTACAAGAGTATTACCACTTTGGTGTGTATACAGCCCCAAACTCTTAGGCTTTTTTATTGGCTCAGCCACACCCAATAACACCTCCTACTTAGTCACTAAAAGGCTCCTTAAAGGGCCACGAAACACCAAAACACATTTTTTTGAGCTGTTGACAGTCATATATGAGTCCACGCTGCTATAAACACTATTAGGACACATATAATTGACTAAAAAGTGAAAATTGGTTGTTTTTGCGTTATTTCAAGCAAATTCGTTCTTCCGGTTTGAAACGAATTTTTGAGGCTGCGTCACGCCTATGAGATCCATGCGTATTCTCCCGCGTGGTGACTGGAGCTCTGTCCTGGCGTGAACAAATTGACGTCAGTGAGCGTGCAGCATTAATTCATGACATAGCCTTTGTTCAAGCCAATCAGCGCGCTCTGCTGGGTTTGCGGTGCAACTCATTAATATGCACGAGAGCTTCGAAGACTGTGTGTGTACGTGTTGCAGTGTCCAGACGGCAGAGATGCCACGTTGTGCTTCCAAAACAAGTGGAAGGAGACGCAGGTTGCCAGTGTTGTATTTATGTGCTGCAGCTGTAGCCATAGTAGTGAAGGTTTAGTCTTGGCAGCTGGACTCACGCGCGCTCAGCAGAAATGCGTCTGTAAGAAACTTTATTTTTTCACCCGAGAGCTTTCCGCATCTGGAAATGGTTTTGCCACTCGTCTCCTTATAAAACAGACGCCGCTCCAGTTTATGTGGATTGTCTACAGATTTGGTAAGCCATCAGTGCTCTTTGTTTGTTTATTCAGTTCGTAGTTAGTTAGTAGTTCGTAGAGTTCGTAACTCTTTCAGTGTTTAAAGACAGACTTTTGTCAAAATGATGAACTGTTACTGAGTTTACAGTACGTTAATATCCGTACAATATTAAAGACTGAAAGATCCGCTGTAAATTCTGCTCTCCGAGTGTAAACACTGCAGTCAAACAATTACTTTTGCGTAGAATTTTCGCCGCATTTTGTGACAGGATAGTCTGCGGAGGGATTTTATTTCTCCCTTACGCCGCGCGGTATCAAACACTCCATTAAAACAACACTCTTAATAGTTTCTCACATCTAGTTTGTCACGGGGGACATGCAGGAAATGTTCCTGGATTAAAGTATAAGCACCAAACCGCTTAAGTCAGCAAATTAATAATTTGGCTAATAATTCGATTACTGATGTCACTTCACACAGTCACTTCTTTCACCCCCTGCGTCTGTGTGTGTGTGTGCGTCGTTTTTTTGAAAATGAGCGCGTGCACAAATGGAAACTCCCATCTTTATGCAAAACCTTCCCTCATTCCCTACCCTGACACTCCCACCTAAACAGAGCTGGACACACCCACTTTCTTGAGCTTTTCCAGACTGTAGGTGTGAAAACACCCAGCTGAGCCAGGGGGGTTTCGTGGCCCTTTAATGACAATGTCCTTATGACCTCCTCCACTGAATACACACAACACCAATGTTTTACACTGAAATGAAGCCTCGCCAGAGGAGGTTTAGGCCCCGTTTACACTAATGCGTTTTCGTTTTAAAACGCAGAAGTTTTGCTACGGTTACGCCATCCATCCACACTACGCTGGAGTTTTCGAGCCCCGAAAATGGAGTGTTTTAGAAACGCTGGAGAGGCCGTTTTCATTCTAAAACGCTGCTGCTCCATCTCAGTGTAAATGGGGGAAAACGAAGACGTCTGAAAATGGAGGCGAGGCTGCTGAGATTAGCTACTCGATTGGGGCTTTTGAGTCACTGCGTAACCTTCCCTTATTCGTCAAGCCCCTATCACATGACTATAACACCACTGGAAGACGGCAGACCAGCCTTCACTGTAAACAACAACATGGACACAGAAATGAGATCAATGTTTGCACTATTGTCCGTTTTAGGCACCATTTTTACTACAACAGCTGCATATATTCGCAAGAGGCAAGTTATTGTTTGAGCACTCGCTAACCTGTCTCGTTTCAAGCGGCGTAAGCCCAATTTAGAATGCCCGTGATATAAGTTTTTGGTGGAATAGTGTGTACAGAGATGTGTTCAGAAACGCTGGGTGAAACGCTAGTGTGGACGTGGATCGTTTTCATGCTAAAACGCCGTTTTAAAACTAAAACGCACTAGTGTAAACGGGGCCTAAGTAAGCAGATGAACCCAAAGTGTGACTCCCAGCACCCCCTTGACCTGTGCACACTTCCACTGTAGTCTGAAACCATCTTGGCAGGGTACAGATTTAAGCCTCATTCACACTACGAGCGACTCGCAGAGGCAAAGCAACAAGCGACCGTTCATAGCAACAGAGAGTGAGCAACTTCCGGGGACCTCAGTCTATGCGAGCGACATCAACCACTGGTGACCAAGTAGGCATGTCGTTAATAATCCTTCAATTTTATGCAATTGAAGAGCGACTATCTTGAGCTACAGCCAATAGGAGCACCAGTTGAGCTCACATGATCCTCTCTCAGCTAGCTCAGAGGCTGGTTGTATTCTCCGTACTGTAGACCTACACAGACCTGCGCTTGAGGCATTACACTGAGCCCCAGTGTGGCTACGCTATAGTGCACACACAAAGAGAAAAACATGAAAAGCTCAGCCGAGGCGGGTAATGAAAGATTATATGATAGATTATTGGACTAACTTCATCATCTCCGATTTGCTCAACCTTCACAAGCTATGATGTCTCCATAACTATGCTGGAGAGAATAATGGTATGAATGATAGGCCATCACTGACACCAAACGGAGCATGGCAGAGGACAATAATCAATGCGGTCACGTTGGCATCCTGCATCAAAAAGCTATCAAACTCAATTGTGTATGTTTATGGGCTTTAAAGAATAATTATGTTGCGCTGCGTATTGGAATCCGGTTACCACAAACATGGATGTTTAATATGGTTTTAACAGCCTATTGGTGACACCAATAACGCAAACAAGTTTTAATGTGATTGTCGATGTTTTATGATAAAATTAAACAGTATGTGGATCCCTCCTGCAATTTTGTATGCATCAAATCTGATTTGAATATTCAAAGAATTGTACAAAGCTACTTCATTTGCATTTTTTCTGCCAAGCGCTGATTGTTCATTCTGAGTCTAAAATATTACGGCATAACTGCAAGGTCCCCCATTAAGCAGAGGCACATCTCCGAGCTGCACGTTTCCTCACGTCTCTCCACAGACAGAGCCCATCACCGATGTTCCAGAAGGGGGAGGAGAAAATAAAACAGCTTTTATCGGCCTCTGCTCCTCTGTGGGTTTGTGCTGTGATGGTCTTGATGGAACAGCGAGCCTGATGGTCGCTACTTTCCACATCCAAACCCAATAGATATGAGGAGAGTGATGCACTTCGGTGTGTATACAGCCCCATTATCGGCCCTGTAATCACACTTTCTTTTTCCCTAATGGAGTTTTGGTCGACTCTGGGAGATTGTTCTTTCTTTCAGGTCGATGGGAATACATCATGCTCATATTCTGGGTGATATCGATCTAGGACTAGTCAATAATGCCTTTTGGGAGATAAACAACAAACCATACCAACACATGCAGGCCAACTGATATGTTTGTTGAAAGGGGAGACTCTAGGAGCCAAGCCACCTCCAAACCCTTTGATAAATAATTAAATGCATGATCCAAACAGAAAGTTATGGATGAACTATAAAGAAAAAGGTGTGAGCTAAATGATGGTATCCATTTAAATTGGATTAAAAAACTCTTAGATAAACATAAAGTAGATACTGCATTATGTATTATATCTAGAGTAACATATATTTCAAAAAGTGTGAAAATCAAAGTCTAGAGTTCTATATAACTACGTTAAAGAAGTCATAAATCATCTATGTTTAGATAGTGGGGGTTTTCTTTAGGAAGGAAGTTAAAGGGTAGGGTTTGTCTGTCCTCATCCATCTGGAGGCTTTGGACCATGTGACAGCACACATGGCACAGCTTCTCTTCTGATGAGCTGAGGTCTTAAAACAGCTAAACTGAATTCATTACTTAAACTCACAAAACTTCAAATCAGCAAATCAAAAGAAACGATAAAAGAAAAAGCATCTCAATTAAATATTTCAAGAAAGCTATAAAGGGATCTCAGCGTCTCATTTTAAAGTTACAAATATCAGTTGTTATTAATATCAAAGTCTCTGAAAATTTGCTATAGCACACATGCACATCAAATCAACAATTAAAAAAATAATAATAAATGTCTTTTACATGTAAAAATACATCAATAACGTGATTTAAGTTAACAAAGAACAACCTCACTCTTCAAAACTCCAAAAATCTATTTACAGATGAAACAAACTTTGTGCTAAATTGGAGCAAAATGAACACACTCCTCTCCTTCCAATCGTCTTTGAAAACTCAAATTTCATTGTAGGGGTGTGTAATATTCATTAATTCGTTCGTTCCTTCATTTTGCTTTGGCTTAGTCTCTATTTCAGAGGATGTCACAGTGGAATGAATCACCAACTATTCCAACATATGCTTTACGCAGTGGATGCCCTTCCAGCCACAACACAGTATTGGCACATGCATAACAAATCAACAGTTAAAAAATAATAATAAATATCTTTTACATATAAAAATACATCAATAACAAGAGCAAAAGTGGCAAAATGATTTAAGTTAAAGAACAACCTCACTGTTCAAAACTCTAAATATCTATTTACAGATCAAACAAACCTTGTGCTGAATTGGAGCAAAATGAACACACTCCTCTGCTCCCTATCATCTTTGAAAACTCAAATTTCATTGTAGGGGTTTGTAATATTTATTTATATGTTCATTCATTTTACTTAAGCTTAATCTCTATTTCAGAGGTTGTCACAGTGGAATGAAGCGCCAACTATTCCTACATATGTTTTATGCAGTGGATGCCCTTCCAGCCACAACACTGTATTGGCACTTCAATTAATTTAGTTAATCTAATTCACCTATAGCGCATGTCTTTGGACAGTGGAGGAAACCGGAAGAAACCAACACCAACATGGGGAGAACATACAAAACTCCACACAAAAATGCCAACTGCCGCAGCCCGGACTTGAACCAGCTGCCTTCTTGCTGTGAGGCAACAGTGCTAACCACTGAGCCACCGTGCCATCATGGTGTGCAATAATGATGAGCGGATATCGGTTATATCCGCTGGCGCTGCGGATAATCCACGGGTCAGGCGGGTTGGGTAATAAAGATGAATTCTGGGTGGGTCGTGGGTGGATGTAGAGGGACATAAAAAGCAGAGAGTGGATTTCACAGAATGTGAAGGTGCCCAAAATAATGGAGGAAGTGCAGGAGCACTGTTCAAACTTTCAGTTATAGGAGTGTTCAGAGAAAAATCTGCTATCATTCTGGGAGAAACAAGATCGCTTATTTACACGACTGCAGCGCCTTGCAAGGAGAATCTTGTCAATTCCTGCAACAAGTGGTGTGAGCGAACGCTCATGTAGTACAGCTGGCCATGTTTTGGAGGCGCAGTGGAATCACCCGAATCCAGGCACAGTAGATGCTATTCTGTTTTTGCACAGTGCAAAGACCCAAGTAAACATAACTTAGCTGCTGTTTACAACATTTACAACATTTACATACATTTACAAACAAATATTATTGACTCAGTGGTAGAGTTATAATCACAGGACACTAAACTCATTTATCATGCGAAACGTATGTTAGTTTCATGTGCTTTAATACCTTTTTGGGTAACCCTTTTATTTACAATCAATGAGTTTTCCAAGATACCACAAAATGGTAAAGCCTCTGATTGTGAAAAGTCATTGAGAAATGCATTTCTGTTATGCTGTGTTCGGTTGTAATTGTATATTCATTTATTCAAGTGTTTTAAAACTATGCTAACTTTTTAATGCCATGCTAGCTAATGCATTTCATCTAGCAGTATTGTGTTAGCAAAATCATTCTACCATTATAGGAGCACAGAAAACCTGCTCTCACTTATTTTGCAGACACAACAGCTGATAATATTGAGGCATTCATGTATGTATAGTCATGTAAATTTAGACACTTTCAATTGGAACCAATAATTAAATTGGAGAGGGGAAGCACGGTGCCTCAGTGGTTAGCACTGTCACCTCACAGCAAAAAGGTTGCTGGTTTGAGTCCCAGTAGGTATTTCTGTGTGAAGTTTAGATGTTCTCCCCGTGTTGGCGTGGGTTTTCTCAGGGTGCTCCGGTTTCCCCCACAGTCCAAAGACATGCGCTATAGGTGAATTGGATGAACTAAGTAAAGTTTTATTAACTAATTCCGTGACTGATCGCGGCTGGTCTACCGTCCATAATCAGCAATAACCCAATCAGACTGATCCAAGCCTACAAATAATAGATCGATTTCATCCTACTGCCTTATCTTCGTTTTGGAGGAATCCCCCCTTCCACTCTATCTCCTCCTCTTCCTCCTTTACCAGGGAAAGCTCGAGACCTACCTGATCTCGGACCCCCTTATATGCTAATTGATGCCTCATTTATTTTATTAATCATGCCACAATTATCTTTGAGCTCAGGATTCTCTCCCAGGAGAAACCTGTTAATAGTGTTATATCTGAGTGTGAACTCTTGAAAATGGCCTTAGCGTACGAGTGTGTGAATCTGAGCATGTATGGGTGTTTCAGAGTACTAAGTTGTGGCTGGAAGAGCATCCGCTGCCAAAAACATATGTGGAGTAGTTGGCAGTTCATTCCAATGAGGCGATCCCTGATAAATAATGAATGAATGAATGAATGAATAAAATTGTAATGGATAAGTAAGCACAGTTTTAGCATGACGGCCTTGAAATGAATCGCTTTTTAATTCAGCAAAAATACTTGGCTTTTTTTTTTACAAATCGTGTTTTGCGCCAACCTTGCTACATTGAAAATGTTTCAGGGTTGAAGGTCAATGCAAAATCTATGCCACATTATTCACAGCCAATATTTGAGGGTTTTGAGCCAAGAACAATATTTTATCTGATAAAAATGTACTAGTCCAGCAGTAAGCAAAATATACGCGCACAGCACATAAATGGCACGGATTCCTCCAAAAACAACCCCTGGAACATTCAAACGAAGGCAAGACATATTGAACACACCTCAAACGAGGATGAAAATCAATTCATTAGTCCAAAAGATCAATGAAGCTTTTAAAGATTTGTTGAGCTCTGTTAAAGGATTTTTACAAGGCAGAATATCATGTTAGCTTTGGGAGTCAGTATGACTCAGACTTTTATCTCTGACGCATGAGTGGCATTTAAACATTTGTTATTATTATTAAAACATTTGATTACAGTCTTCTTTAGCAGTTACCATGGTGAGGCTGTGATAAATTCACCCACTTCGACATTAATAAAACCAGCCGATTCTTTGTCATGGCTTTAAATAGATCTGTTTGCAATCACACACACACATCAGTTTACTACAGTAGAGAGATTTACAAATGCCATATTTCATATCAGTAGTCATCCCACCATCAAACTACTTTTAAAAGATTCTAGAGCTTCAATTCCAAACAAACTGCATTTGAAAAACAGGCTCCTTTCATTTAGCACTACATATGGCTCCACTCATTTATAACTAATGAGTACTTTTCCGCTCATTTTTCAAAACTGGGTTATATTTTACAGCTCTATTTGAATAGTATTCGAATGCATCGTTTATTGTAAGACTACAGCGCTCTTGCACTATTCTGAAATCCTCTGTTTGCTGTGAATTGAATTTAATATTTTCCTTGTAACAGAAAACAGTGCAAACACGCTGTTCCATGTTTTTGGAACAAATACACAATGAATGTCTCTCTACAGTAAGTATATTCCCACTCATGTCACCATAGGCTCAACTGCAAACAAGAGTTATAGCACACTTCCTCTCTTGGAAATACACAAGCCCAGCATTGAGCTCTGCCTCGTCACATCCAGTGCCACAGATATCATGACACTACACTCACACATGACATCAAGATGTTTCTGTCCAAAAAATCTAAAATCCTGCAGTCAATCCTCTCCATTGTCAGCATTGTCACTGAAAACTACCTGAAACATATCCATGCATACAATTCACTCAGTTTTGAAACCTATAGAAGCAGTGCAGCACTAACAACTATTCATTTTCTGGTATCGAAATCAAAAAAAGAACTGAAATGTAGGGCTGGGCCGATAAACGATATCATATCGTGAAAAATTTATGTCGAATAACGATAAGCTCTGGACATTTTTACTCAATATTGATCTAATCAGATGAAAATAGGTTATGCTTTGTCACCCAGCATTGTTTAGCATGATCGTTTCTGATTAAAGAGCCCCTATTATGGGTTTTTTAAAATGATCTTCACGCAGTGTGTAACACAGCATTAAGTGAATGAAAACATCCAGCTGAGGTTTAAATCTAAAAGTGCGCTGTGTTTAAAACTATTGATTCTTTAGCAAAATAGTTGACTCAGAGTCGAATAAATTAATTGAGTTGGGTTCGGATCTTTTGTTTGATCGTATTGACATGGTACATCACCAAATATGTAGTTCCGAAAATGTGAACGCGCTCTCCCTTCAGCGGAGGCACGGGGAGGCACGGGGAGGCACTAGCGGAGGCACGGGGATCACGGGAATGATCATGACACGAAGATGACGATCACTGACAGATGGAGATTCGGCCGCGGGGAATAAAGGGTTTAAGTTCATTTTCATAACAATACCACAGTATAGCCAACCTAGGGCTGTGTTTGTTCCTGTCATCTTTCTGATGATTGATACAATAACCTACGCTGCAACGTGGGATTCTCCGGCCGTTTGCGATTGAAGGAGCAGCAGAGACTATAGGACTTTGTCAGACTTTGACAGGGACTTTGTCACTAACTGTTACAGTTCAAATGGGCCAGTTTCTTCTTCCTCTGGATCATAACATGTAAGTTTGATTAAAATTGTTACTTCGTTTTGTGTAGTTTGCAAAATATGTGTTTACTTGTGTGTTATAATTAGGGCCAGATGGAATCTGCGGACATTTTTTGCTATTTCTGCATAGTATTTTGCTAAAAATCTGCGGATTTATGCGGAATGATTTTGGGAGTATCATAACTAAAACCTTAATATATTAAATAAAAGGTAATACCTTTTTAGCTTTTATTTAATGTTTACAATGCGAATCCAATTAGATTCACTTTATTTTGTAAACTAAGCAAGTCTATCATATAAAATCTCTACTAAAAGACAGAAAATAGTACTTTACAAACTGTATTGTAGATAAATCATATGAATATTTTCATCTTATTCACTATTATTACTGAAATTAATTTAAAAACTGAATAAATATACATTTACACACATTTACACAAGTAAATAAACAGAATCAATAATGGCCTAAAAATCTGCAGAAATCTGCGAAATTCTGTGAGCGCAGATTCCGTGTGGGCCTAGTTATAAGTAATACTGTGCGGCTTATAATCACGTATCCATTATAGATCAGTGCTTGTACTGTATTTCTCAGGTTAAATCTTTATGGGTCGGTTCCCATATCGCGTCCAAAACCACGATAAAAACGTGACGCGTGCTTCTTCCTTTACCGATTTAAATGCGATTTAAACTCGTGATCCTCTGCAGTTTGTCTTTGCACACGCGTGGCACAGTCAATTTGCAAAATAGTTCAACTTTAGCCACTGTGTGGATTAATACTGAATGTGTGTCGTTATTACTTGGGATTAGGTTTAAGAGTAGAGTAATATGCTGGCGTTTAGCTGCATTGTTTATTACATTCCTGCATTGGGCTCTCACATACTTTCTGCTACTTCATACTGTAGCCATAGTTGGCATTTCTCTCTGTCTCACTCTGAACGCGGTCGACCAATCACAACAGACTGGGTCATCCAACCAATCAGCGCAGATTAGCTTCGCACTAAGGAGGGGTTTGGAACAAATGAATCATTTAACAATTCATATGGGAGTCGCTGGGATAATTAAGTAAATTAATGCATATTATAAGACAATGAAAGTATTTTTTGAACTTGCACGCATATCAGACTGTTGCTGCAGAACCCAAAACCAAAATATGACTTTTTTAAAATGTAAAATAGGGGCTCTTTAAAAATTATTAGATTTTAAAAATGTATTTAGATCATCGTTGATTTATTTTTCTTTCAAAGTAATTATACCTGGAGAGAGAGAGAAAATGAGGTTTAACTTGCCATCAGAAAATGTATATATTAACACAAGTATGAACACAACATCTACAGTACTTTGATTACAGTCAAAAGGAACTGTCTTTGAATGGTTTTTATTTCAGATATTGTCTTTCATGTAGTAGATAATGTTGTTGTTTGTGAATGTAAAAGGTCTGCAAAGAGGTTTCAAAGATCAAAGTGTCTGAAAAAGGGAGTTATTGTCTCACGAGAAAAAGAGCCAATTCAGAACTGCCTGAAATGAGTGATCATTAAATTCAGTCTTAGTTCCTGGACATTCATTTTATAACAAATGTGCATAATGGCACTCTATGGTGATGGTCTTCAATGGCTGTCTAAACCTATAACATTACTACTAAGTGTAAGGAAGCATCCAATTTAAAAAACTCATACATGCTTTGGAAATGTTCTCATTCAAACACATGCTATAAGTACCAATTAATCACACCAGACTGGGGAATTTGACCAATCAGAATAAAGCAGGTATTTCAAGAGTTCGCACTTAGATACTGTTTGACAACTGTTTGACAACTGTTAGCAGGTTTGGCATGCTGTCCCGGGAGAGAACCCTGAGCTCGGAGATAGTTGAGCCCAGGGCTCCCGCCTGGTAGAATGAGCATGTAACGGGGAGAACGAGATCAGGTAGTTCTCGAGGGCTCCCCGTGTTTAGAGATAGAAGGAGGAGAAGGGGTGGAAGGGGGGTTTCTTCGGAAAACGAAGATAATGAGTGATGTATGCTGGGATACTTATAGTGGGATAGGTTTAATGTGATTGGCAGGCTGGTGATTGTTAATGATAGACCAGCTGCGGTCAATAGTATCACGTGTTCCTCTCGAAATTAGTTTGAGAAACTTCACTTCAAGAGTTCGCACTTAGATACTGTTTGACAACTGTTAGCAGGTTTGGCATGCTGTCCCGGGAGAGAACCCTGAGCTCGGAGATAGTTGAGCCCAGGGCTCCCGCCTGGTAGAATGAGCATGTAACGGGGAGAACGAGATCAGGTAGTTCTCGAGGGCTCCCCAAAATGCTTAGATACTCGGGACAGCAGCCGTGTATTCGAAGAAACTCCCCATAAGGCTAGAAAAGCTATATCCGGCTGCTGGATATAGAGGATAGTAAAGGGGGCTCTAGCTAGAGCAAAGAGTGACGCGGGCTCCTGCGGGAGCCCGAGCGGGGTTGCCTTGGGGTGCCTTTGCATGCTCCTGCGGGGTAGCGACTCAGGGAACCTTTGGGGGAGTCGGAGCATGGGGAAAGGCGGGGTCCAGCTGGAGTGGGAAAAAAGGGGGGAGTAAGAGCTCCAGCTGGATGGGGGGTGAATGTGGGCAGGGGTTGGCAGACTCTGGGAGTCGATTGCTCGCGGAACACTCCTTGCGGAGATAGAGCTGGGAGGTGGCAGCACTATATATAAATATATATGTATATAGTATATAAATATATATATATATAATGGGGAAAGCTAGGGCCGTGGGGGGGGCGAATATGGACTCTTGCGAGAGTCAAGCTCGTGGGCACTCTGCTGGAGTTAGAGCTGTATGTGCCATCCCCGGCTGGGGTCGGGAGAGGTAGTGGGCTGGTGAGAGCCCCAGCTGGGGGGGTGAAATGGCATTTGGGCGGTGACCCCTGCGGGGGTCTGGTTTGCTCGGGACCTGCTCCTGCGGGAGCTGAGCTGGGGAGTGGCAGCACTACATATAAATATATATTTATAGGCGTGGGTGCGTATAGATATATATATATATATATAAATAAAAATAAAGTGAATGAAATCATGAAGAATATAGGAGATAGAAGGGTATAGGTAAATAAAAATTTATAAGCTAGGGCCAGGGGAGGTGACGTGACTCGTGCTCGAGACACAGCTCGGGAGGTAGAGCTAGCTTGGCCAACTCCAGAAGAGTCAGGAGGTGAAAGGGGGCGGTGAAGACTCTCACTGGAGGGTGAGGGGCGAGCAGGTGCTCTGGGACCGTTCCTGCGGGAACGAGAGCGTGGAGGTGGCAGCACTATATACAAAACTATATTTATGTGCGAGGGTGCATATAGATATAGATTTGAATAATTAGAAAAGAAGTAGAGATCTATTATATAACATTATTTATAATGGTATATAATAGGAAAAGCTAGGGCCTGTGGGAGGGGCTGACAGCTGGCTGAGTCAGAGCCATGGGTCGGGGTCCTACAGGAGTCGGGGAAAAGGAGGGGGTAGTGAAACTCCTGTGGCAAAAGGCCGGGGGGGCGGGGTGGCGGGGGGGCCTGGGCGGGATGTACTCTGCTGGAGTAGGTATAGCTCGGGGAGAAAGCTGAGTATACTCAGAGCTGGAAAAGTAAGAAGGATAACTGGCTGGGTCGTGCCCGCGCCCTTGAGGTGACTGCATGGTGGTTATCGTCCCGCCCTTGGGAAGCTGGTGTGCTGGGTAGTGCCCTTGCCCCAGGGAGGTTGGTGAGGCTGTATAGCCGCCCGGCCTTGGGTGCTGGGGTTAGGGTGACTGCTGGTGAGTGCCTTTTGGGCTTCCTTGAGGTGGCTGTGGCTGAGGCGGATGTATGCTTTGAAGGCGTCGGAAGACCACCTTCCCAGGGTTTGTATGTGATGTTGTGAAAGCCCTTTGTGAGCTGCAGTGGTTGCTGCACCAATTCTGAATGAATGGCTAGAGAATGATTCTGATGGGAAGCCTGAATGTCTGAGGACTGCTTTGAGGTGTTTTTGAAACCAAAAACGTGTTACTGGGTGATTAGTATCATCGGTGAAGAGGGGGAAGAGGGGGCTGGGACTTAGAGTTTTCCTGTAGTGAATGTAGGCTAGTAGTGTTTGGAATGGGCTTGTAGGGGAGGGGATGTTAAATATGTATATGAAGTGTCCTTTTCTGTATTGGTCTGTTTTACTTTGTTTGAGGAAGGATATAGTTTCCTCGTCCATCAAGGTCAGATCAGAGATGGTGGGGTGGATGTTCGGATCAAATGAAGATGTAATTGTGAATTCGGAACATCTAAGAAATCCGAAAAAAGCCAGGGTAAACATGGCGTCTAGGGTATGGTCTGTGTGGGGGGATAGGTAACCTTTCCTTAGTGTGGAAATGCATTTGGAAAGGATAGTGTGAGTGATGGGTAGCCTGGGGTCTGGGAGGGAGGGGTTTACTTTCTGGATGCCTTTGATAAGAAGGCTGGATTGTGTATTGGCTATGGAGTCTGAAATGGAGCCATAAATAAGCTTGTGGAAAAACTGAATTCCGCTTAGATAGCTCTTGATAGAGTTGGCTTGGATGTGTTTGATATGTGATGAATGAAGTGATTGTAAGTAGGGAAAAATTGGGGAATGTAGTGTTGTACAGGGAATGAAATGATTAAATGCTTTCCATGCGGTGAGGTATGATTGCAGGGTTCTGGGGGAAACTGCCTGGAGGATAAGGGATATGGATGTTTGATGCAGTTGTGCATGGGGTGGTCTATGGGAATATCGTCTCTGAATATTGAGGGATGTCGGGTGCATCTCCGCTTCTGGCGCCAATTGGCTGAATTTCTGAAATGAAAGCAAGAGAGAGAGTCAGCAATTTGGTTGTGGAAACCAGGAACATGTACAGCAGTCACAATAAATCTTTTTTTTTTTTTTTTTTTTTTTTTTTTTTTTTTTTTGGCTGATGTCCAAATAGGCGGCGGAGTAGCGGCATTAAAGCAGGAGAATGTGAGCGTCCTTTATTAATACGGTGCGCAACGGCTTCGTTGTCGCAGTGAACGAGGATGCTGGAGGCGGACCATTCGTCTCCCCATAATATAGCAGCCGTTACTAGGGGGTATAATTCAAATAATGCTGCTGAGATGGATTTTCTAACATTTGGGGAGGCCAGTCTTAAGAAAACCGGCGGCCTTGGTGATGTCCTCCGAAACCTACGGAGGGGGTGGCGTCTGTGTAAAGATTAATATCTACGGGGATGAGATTAAATCGCTATAAAAGAATGAGCAGCCGTTCCAGCACTCGAGGAAGGAAACCCAGAGGCTGAGTTCGTTACGGCATGGATCGGATAAAATGATGGTCTCGTCCAATCCATGCGCCGATGCTGCGAGTTGAACGAGGTGGGAGATGAAGGGGCGTCCCTGGGGAATGATGCATAGCGAATTCAGATGTCCTAGTATTGACAGAAGTTCACGTTTAAGACATGCTTGTTTTTTTTTTTTTTTTTTCCAGCAATATAGAAGATAAGGAAATTATCCAGTCGATTTTTTCTTTAGGTAGGGATGCTTGGAATTTATAGCGGATCTAGATTGATGCTTAAGAATTCGATTGGGCCGGAGGTTTTTTCTTCTGCGAGGGAAATGCCAAGTTTAGCGAAACTGTTTTGGTAGTCGCTAGGTGTTTGGCTGGTGGGGTGTTGGGGAGGAGTTGATGAGGAAATCATCAAGGTGAACTACATGCTGAATTTCGTAGTTATTAGCGAGGATCCAGCATATAGCTTCTGGAAGCATGTCGAATATTTTTGGGCTACTTCTGCATCTGAATGTTAGGTGGAATTCGAAGTAGAATTGTGGTTCCCATTTGATACCAAAAAGATGCCAGAAATCAGGGTGTAATGGCACGATTTTAAAGGCTGACGTGATGTCGACTATAGCGAGCCAAGCGATACGGCCGACTGGTTTAATTAAAGAAAAATCACTTGGTCTATGTCATGGTAGTTTAAAGAAATTCGTAGGGTGGAATGAGGCTGTTAATTTTCGAGAGGCAGAATTGTGGGGAGATAAAAGATCAATTATCAGTCATTTTGTCAGAAATGTTCTAGTTGCCACCTCGATGAGGCTGATACGATGCAAGCTAAAAAAGGGGGGGGGGGAGAGATTAGAATTTGTTATCAATCTCTTTCTTGGTTGATTGCTCAACCGCTACAGGTTCAGCGATGTCAGATTGTAATTTAGGGCAGGTGCGGTTGTAGGACAGGAGAGTGAAGACACTGGAGAGGGATCCGTTAAACAAACCTGAAATGAGAAATTCAGAAAAGTTAGCATCATAGTGTGACCCAATTTATATAAATATATTTATATAAATATATAAATTATATATAATTGCAGTAATTGCAGTGTTAGGGTGATTTCAAGACAGGGAGGAGGGAAGGTTGAGAAAAGAGTGGGATAGAAGAGGTAGATAGACAGGGATGTTGCTGATGGATTTTGGGAATTGAAGTTCTTTTCGTGGTAGGGGATTATGAGGGGGCAGTAGGTTGTCGTGATCAGGTTAACAGCAGACTGCACAGCCTCCTGAGAAGATTGGATTATGAGGGTCAGTATCCATCGTCCAGTATGACTGTTGGTTCCACGGTGTCCGTTCAGTGGGGGAGAGATGTCCGTTGACAATGTTGAGGTAGATGCAGTATTTCAAGTTCAGTAAAATAGCTGTATTAACAGTAGGAGCCATGAATTGTATATTGGCGATTGGCCACAAGGTGTCAGTACAGCATTATACATCTGAGGTTTCTCTGCATGGAGAGAGGGTGTTTATTAGAAAGCAGTGTTTTTTGACCGTAAAGGCTTGTACACGCCGAGACGCCCTTCGTTCGCGTCTATAGTCTGGGTTTTTTGAGACGTTTTTCTGCATTCAAGCCCAAGTAATTTTCTCTGGCGTCGAGCAAGAGATAATGCAAAATCACTCCTTGACGTTAGATGGCGCACGCGGTGGCGCCAGGCTTTTGACACCCACTTGTTACACAGAAGAAGAAAAGAGGAAGTTTACACACTTGTTGATGTGATCGGCAAAGCATGGATTGTTCAAGTAGCAGCTCGAGCGATGAAGGAATGATTATTGTTTACCAGTGCAATAAGCAGCTCCATGATCATATCGCCTCTGGACATCTGCGCTCGCATTGACGATTTTTTGCGCTTGAGCGCCTTCAAGGGGTGTTTACTATGGGTTCGGCGGCTCCGTGCACGTGACCAAACGTGGGAATCTGATTGGTGAAGAAAGTAAAACTTATGCTGGAAATAGTGATAATTCCGCTTTTATGCGAGGCTGGTGGATTTCTGAAGCTGTCATCTTGTTTGGAGTGAGGGATGATGATCTTGCGGAGGCGTAGGAAGAAGCTGGAGAAGGTAGGTGGCGATTTTGAAGTGACTGGAGATGGCGATTGTATGCTGTGTTGGGTTCTTGTTGTGGTTGAGCGGATAGGCCTCTTAAAGGAGCTTTGGTGTCTAGCCGGCTTCAGTGGAGAGCGGAGTTTTGTTCATGTTATCTGTTGTTGAAGATGGCTGCATATGAATTCCTGTTGCTGTTGTTATTTTGTTGAAAAAGTTTGTAGAGAGAGTTTTTTAAACTCGTGAAGGAACTGGAGCTGTCCTGTCGGGAGCTTTCTTCGGAAAACGAAGATAATGAGTGATGTATGCTGGGATACTTATAGTGGGATAGGTTTAATGTGATTGGCAGGCTGGTGATTGTTAATGATAGACCAGCTGCGGTCAATAGTATCACGTGTTCCTCTCGAAATTAGTTTGAGAAACTTCACTTAAAGAAAGGCAGGATTTATCGAGCCTGAATTATTAAACCATTTTTTTCAGACAATATGAGGAAAAGAGCTGATTCTGCACTGCATATTATGGGGAAAAAGGCATATATGTATATACAGTATGTGTGTATTTAAATACTTTTATTTTAAAGTTTTTCTTAAATACAACAGGAAAAGCAAAAAACATTGTCTCAGAATATACACACTTTGCAGGTAAATATAACATGAATTGCCATACATGTGGGTCCAGCTGATAAAGAATGTAGTGTTACAGAGTATGTAGTCATCAAAAAATCCTATAAGGTAGTGTGCCAGTCAGTTTTCATGAGGGGTGCTGGATTTAAATTGAGCACGTTTCAGGTCTTGGGTTGCCAGGTAGCAAACAATTTTACGTTAGAACTGGATTTCATAAGCTTTTTATACTGGAATGGATGAAACCCCACGGTAGAAGACCTCCTACAGTAAATAGAAGTAGAAACCTTTAAAATAGCATAATAGGCGTACTTCATGATTTCCAATGAAAAACAATAAACACAAAGATATGGAACACGAGAGTCAACAATGTCAGAACAGATTTTGATTAATGATATTTTGAGCTGGGTGGAATATATTTAAACAATAAAACTGAAAGGTTAAACCAAGAACTGTAATTCAATCAAGGTATTGATTTTAGGACGCAGCCCTAGCAAGAAAAAGGGGAGGAACAGAGACTTTATGTAGTCGTTTCCATCTGATGTTGCATTTGACTCACAGATTCATTTATTCACATGATTTCCATGGAGAGTGAGTAACAAAAACAAATACATCTTTGAGAAAAAAGCAAAGGGTATGAAAACCCTTAGATACATTTGAATTCTAAATTATTAGCCATCCTGTGAATTCTTTTTCATATATTGCCCAAATTATCTTTAACAGAGAGGGGAATTTTTCACAGTATTTCCTACATTATTTTTTCTTCTGGAGAAAGTTTTTTGTTTTATTTTGGCTAGAATAAAAGCAGTTGTTGATTTTTTAAAATCATTTTAAGGTCAATATTATTAAGCAACTTTATTTAACTATTATGTTTAGAAATGTGTTGAAAAAAAATCTACTCTCGTTAAACAGAAATTGAGGACCAAAATATACAGAGGGGCTAATAATTTAGGAAGGCTTATAATTCTGACTTTAACTGTATATCACCAACTGAACAGCATTAAAGAATGACACGATCAAACATCAGGCAAAATTCATCTAATTTGAGCCTGTGATTTAATACAGATCTAAAGCATGTGATTAGAGACAGGGGAACTAATGCACTCCACACTTTATTCCTTTTCCCAAAGTTCTGACAACTTTTGCACTTTCCCAAGTGCTCAGTCATCAGTCTCTCAAAGAGCACAAGGTTGGCAGGGTTTTCTGACCTGTCACCTGCTGAGACCTCAGCTCCATGTCCACTCGACATCCATTTGTCTGAAGCCTTTCAGCCCGACAAACTGTGAACCAGCTCTTACAAATACCTTACAAAAAAAAAGAAAAATCACAAACTCTTCTGAGCCTCATGTGCACAGTTAATATATTTCCAGTTAATAAATATACTTGACATTTTAGTATTGGTATATGAATGAAACCTTTGGCAACACTTTAGTTGAAGTCCCAATTTTCCTTTGGCTTAGTCTCTTGTTTATCAAAACATGTTTTATGCAGCGAATGCCCTTCCAGCCACAACCCATGACTGGGAAACACCCAGACACTCTTCCATTCACACACTAAGGCCAATTTAACTCATCAAATTTACCTATAGCGCATGTCTTAAAACTGTGAGGGAAATCTGAGTCGAGGTGCTTTGTGTGTTTGTGTGTGTGTGTGTGTACGAGTTTTTGTGACATGTCAGGACACAAATCTGTATAATGACACAGGTATGACACAAGTATTACAGAAAGGAGGTTAAATACGAGGACATTGGTGACGTCCTCATTTCTCAAAAACCTTATAAATCCCACAGAATAAATTTAATCAGAGAGTAAAGCTGCACACAGTCTCCTGTGATAGTTGGGTTTAGGGGTGGGGTGGGGTGGGGGCAATATAATATACGGTTTGGACAGAATAAAATGAACGGAATCCTATATAAATGTACCCACTTCACAAAAACAAACATGCGTGTGTGTGTGTGTGTGTGTGTGTGTGTGTGTGTGTGTGTGTGTGTGTG
>CAIGQQ010038995.1:1017886-1029781 GCA_903798035.1 Danio albolineatus
GTGTGTGTGTGTGTGTGTGTGTGTGTGTGTGTGTGTGTGTGTGTGTGAATGAGAGAGAGTGTGCGCATCCGCCGTGGTTCTGAGTGTCACTTCTTATAGGTTGTCTGGACTCTGTAGCATCCAGCTGTTTTTTTTTTTTTTTGGGGGGGGGGGCTATACATTTGCTATACATTTTATATTCTTCCTTGGCCCAATATGTACCTGCTATGTGTATAGAAGTAATGCTAATATGATATATGAAACACAATCGGTAGTTGGTAAATATATTGAGTGGATATGTTTGTAAAACTGACTTTGAAAGAGCGAGTGCCTCACCAGCCACCACACATCACTGTTTAAGGCGTCACTCATGTCTCATTACAAAGGAGCAAACAAATCTGTAAAGCGTAGGCAGTGCAAAGATTGTTGGCTAAATGTCAGTTTTGTTTGTGTTATCGCTCTCTCTTTTTTGGTAGTGTCGGTACCCCGATTTTAACGGGAGATTTTGGAAAGCAGATCTAAAATTAGCGGGAATGGTCGGGTCGAACAATGGGTGAACAATGGGTGAACAAAGGCTGAATATACAGCGGGAGCAGTCGGGTGTGGAATAAAAACTTGGCAGAAGCGCGACTAAAAATTCAGTCCCATGCAGATCTCTAAATCATCTCAAAAACATTAAAAGAATTTGATGGTTTGTTTGCTGTGAAGACTTAAAGAAACTTGTTCATGCTTTTATCACCAACAGGGTGGATAACTGTAATGGGACTCCTCCCTGACCTTCCCAAAAAGTCGGACAGTTGCAGCTCATCCAGAATGCTGCGGCCAGGATTCTGACCAGAACCAGAAAATCAGAGCACATCACCTATCCTCAGGTCTTTACACTGGCTCCCAGTTACATTCAGAATAGACTTTAAAGGGGGTGGTCCAGAGTTTATTTTTAGGTTTGGTTGTGTTTATAAGATACAAAGCAGTGTGTGCTCATGCTTCATTTGTAGAAAATCAGGTTATTTTTTCATATATATTACTTTGAGTATATACCGCTACACATCTAACATAAAAACGATTGTCATATTTCCTAGTTCCTCTGAAGACCCGCCGTCAAGAGGCTCTGATTTGTCAGCTAACATAATGTGCTGTGATTCGCAGATCAGCTCCACATCACCAAGAAGAGTCTCTGTTATAATATTACAGTGCCTCCGGTGAATCTGCTTTCAGCTACTACACCTGCTGCTGAAATCAGCCTCCAGAAATGATCAGATGTGCTCCAACATTAGGCACATTCAAATCAAGACTGAAAACACATCTGTTTAGCTGTGCCTTTACTGAATGGGCACTGTGCTACATCCGACAGATAGCACTATTATGTATTTCCTTTCCTTTTCATTCTTTTTTAACCTGTTTAACACATTTTAATCTGTTTTTATATGTGCTTTAATCATTTTTATGATTTGTGTTTATGTCTAATTTATTCCTGTTTATGTAAAGCACTTTGAATTGCCACTGTGTATGAAATGTGCTATATAAATATACTTGCCTTGCCTTAAATCGGAGCACTCACAAAACCCACATGAACGCAGGGAGAACATGCAAACGCCACACAGAAATGCCAACTGGCCCAGCCGGGACTCAAACCAGTGACCTTCTTGCTGTGCTAACCACTGAGCCACCGTGCTGCCCCAGATTAGTATTCATGTAGGACCAAATTAAACACACAAAAAAAGCAGAAGTGGAGCGAAACAAATCCTAATTTTTAACAGTGACAAACACTTCCATAACCTTGGGTCAGCAATTCTCATTAATTCCCAGCTTCTAATTAAACAGACAGGAATGAAAAATGAATCTCAGTCTATAGGTGCATTCCACGGCACGCACTTTACATTCCTCACTTCAAAGAGCTCTCCTGTAAATGGACTTTTATATCAACAAATAACACCAACAGCCTGTTCTGAAGCCTTTAAGATTCAAATCAATAGTTTTTCATTGACACAAAAGCACATGTGTGTGAATGAAATTGTCAAACCTACAGGAAGAATGCAGCATCTCAGAAAACCCTTGCTGGAAATTTCACACAAGCGCTTTGCCTTGTGCCGATAAAACACTTTCAAATTCCCAAACCGCAAACAATGGCTGCCTGGAGAAGAGGAAGAAAGCCACTTGCCTTTGAGCCAACTCCTCTGCCTCTCTCTTTCTCCTCTGCCCCGGTAAAACAATATGAGAACAACACGATGCTCTCTCGTTTAAGCGGGTGACTCATATTCTCCGCCGAACAGTTCAAAACGCTTGCTTCGGATGACCCCGTTATGAGCACTGTAGTTAGAGACTCAAATTAATATGACAGCATGCCAGGAGGAAACAGTAATTGACTCTCTTTGAACATGTGAGGTGCATAATCATCTTCGGCAAACAGAAAACAGAGAGTGATAAGTGCTGCACGAAATGTGTTTCAACTTGGGGAGGGGTCGTTCGTTCAAACCAACATCCCACCGCCTCGGGCCCTCGTCTGTCTCTGAGCCTTTATTGACAAATAAAGTGACACGCCTCTGCATTTAAAACTTAATGTGAGGGAAAATTAAATGGATTACCCGAGTCAAGGTTTGTGTAAATCACATCCCCGCTTCCGCCTCATTGAAGTTCTCTGCACTCGAAAAATAAATTAATACATTTTTGCTGCTCGTTCAAATTACTAGGTTAAAATGAGCTGAATCAACACAGTTTGTGAAGGTTTTTGACAGTTTATTTATTATGTTCGAGCCACAAATTGGTTGAAGAGGGGAGGGGGGTTATTGCTGGGAGAGATAGTAATAAATGATTTTGTTTTTATTAGCATAACTATTGTAAATGTAGCTCACGTCATGTTTTGTGTGAGACTACATTCTGAGGAAAATAACTATAACGATAAAGATATAGTTATATAAATCATTCAAAGTGTTCAAGGATTGATTAGTTCACAACACAACTATAACGATAAAGATGTCGACGCCAATAAACTAGTGCAGGGGTCATCAACTATATTTGTCAGAGGGCCAGAGTTTTACCAGACAGTCTCTTTGGGGGATGGACCCCCAAGAAGAAAATAAAATTAAATTAAATTTTGGCTTAACATTATGTTTAATGTTGATACTTTTTCCATTTCATTGCAAAACTGAAGGTACAAAACTGATTTGATTCAGGCTCCCATCACCTATACCACAATCAACCACTAGGAGTGATAGATATTTTGCCTCAACTCAATTAGGCTAAGTCAACAAGGGGAAATGTAACTTTAGCCAATGATTAAGCACTGTGAGTAACCCGTTTCAACATTGTGATTTCAATTCAAGTCCACTTAACGTTTCATTTGATGTGCGAACATTATTTGTGATTTGTGTTTTGCTCTGGTACTAGGTTATTTATTTATCTTGCTATTTTAAGTTGTGCCAGATTGTTTTTCCTCCTTTTTTTAGTCCTGAGGCAGACATCCCAAGTCTCCCGGATGTTCCGTGAGTCTCCCGTAAATACATAGAGACTCCGGTGTCATGAGAAATCGGCCGCTCCTCAAATACGTCACGCAACCCTCTCCATCGCATCCCATCTGCTCTTCAACACACACGTGTTTATGTCTAATTCATTCCTGTTTATGTAAAGCACTTTGAATTGCCACTGTGTATGAAATGTGATATATTAATAAACTTGCCTTGCCTTGCCTTAAATTGGAGCACTCACGAAACCCACATGAACGAAGGAAGAACATGCAAACGCATGTAGTTCCAGATGCGGTAAATTGTAAACTCGCTTTCCCTTCAGACACTAGCGGAGGCACGGAGATCACGGGACTAATCATGACGTGAAGATGACGATCACTGACAGATTGAGATTTGCTGCAGGGAATAAAGGGTTAAAGTTCATTTTCACAACAATACCACAGTATAGCCAACCTAGTGCTGTGTTTGTTCCTGTCATCTTTCTGATGATTGATACAATAACCTACGCTGCAGCACGGGATTCGTCGGCTGTTAGCTATTGAAGGAGCAGCAGAGACTATGGGACTTTGTCAGACTTTGACAGGGACTTTGTCACTAACTTTTACAGTTCAAATTTGTGTAGTTTGCAAAATATGTGTTTTGTTGTGTGTTATAAGTTTTAATTGCCCCACATGGCTTATAATCACGTATCTATTACAGATCAGTGCTTGTACTGTATCTCTCAGGTTAAATCTTTATGGGGCTGTTTACATATCCCATCCAAAACCCTGTTGAAAAAGTGACGCGTGCTTCTTCCTTTAGCGATTTAAATGTGTTGCTAAACTCGTGATCCTCTGCAGTTTGTCTTTGCTATGGCTACCATCAGCTGTTCCTCACACACGTGGCACAGTCAATTTCCAAAATAGTTCAACTTCAGCCACTGTGTGGATTAATACTGAATGTGTGTCGTTATTACTTGGGGTTTGGTTTAAGAGTAGAGTAATATGCTGGCGTTTAGCTGCATTGTTTATTGCATTCCTGCATTGGGCTCTCACATACTTTCTGCTACTTCATACTGTAGCCATGGTGGGCATTTCTCTCTATTTCTTGCACTGAACGCAGTCGACCAATCACAACAGACTCGGTCATCAGACCAATCAGCGCAGATTAACATTGCGCTAAGTAAGAGTTTGCAAACAAATGAATCACTGAACGAATCATATGGGAGTCACTGGGATAATTAGGTAAAATAAATGCATATTATAAGACAATGAAAGTATTTTTTGTCCTTGCACGCATATCAGCATGTTATTGGAGACCCCCAAACCCAAAACATGACCTTTTTTAATGCAAAATAGGGGCTCTTTAAAACATTTTACTGGTTAATTAAAGTATAATGGAAGTTACTCCTGTAATATATGCAAAAGAAAAATGTATAAAGAGAAGAGAGCAGCCTTTAATTAAGATCTACATATGGATGTTGTACACTTTTGGATACCTCTGTCAACACAGGAGGAGAAGCAGAGCGCAAACTGCAATCTTACAGCGGCAGACCTCCAACCCTAAAGTCCAGCGCGAGAGGGCATTCAATTATGAAGTTGATCTGTCTCCAGGGCGGCTGCATGATTCACTACTGCGCACCATCTTTCCACCCGATGGCTCTTTTGGAGACATGGAGACTGATCGGCTTGAGAACAACCGCTTCTGCACAAACATCCTGCCATTTGTTTGTCTAATCCGTTTAACACAGTCATGGGTTATATAATCTGCTGCTAAATTACCATTATAGACCTGTACATCTCTGCATGGAGCCTACAAAGACATCACTACCATCCTGCATGTTTAATCACTATTATCAGTGTTATTATTCCGTTTTGCTCACACATATGTCATTAATATAGATATAATATCATATATACATATATCATATGTTCTCTTTAGCTCATATAGAATTTAATTCAATTCATCTTTATTTCCTTTTACATTGTAGATTGTGTCAAAGCAGTCCTGCTAAATTAAAACTGCCTCAGCCCAGTTTTCACAGTTGATTGTAAGTATAATATAAATGTCACTGCTGCAAGCGGAAATACACTGAAGAGCAGCTCCACTGAAAGTGTACATATATTTGTAACTGCTTCATTATATGATAAGTGTATAAATATGTATTACACTTAAATATAACAAAAAATAACACAATACATAATAATATTCTGGCAGCAAGGTTTTCTTTTATTAAAAGAATTGATCAAATGACAGTGAAGACTTTAACTTTGTTCCAAAACCAGCCTAGGCACATTCTGAAAACATTTCTGGAGAGCGCCAATTACATCCATAGGAAGTACATTTTTTTGCAATTTTTGTTTATGCGAATCCACCAGAGGCCGCTGTGCATGCTTTTTCAGATCTCAATTTCTCTAGCGAGAGCCATTCAAGCCTGCTGTTCTCGTGCAAATCCACCAGAGGCCGCTGTCGACTGACTGACTGACTGACTGATCAACAATTGACGACTGGTCAGCTGGTAAGTGTGAAATAGACCAGCGTCATACAGCCCTGTAGTGTTCGTTTTAAAGACAATATGCAGCCATACGTCCTTCTGGCTACATAATTCGCGATCTCCAGGAATGTAGATAGGGCTACGTTTTCATAATGAGCCTACGTTGTCCAAAAGATATTTATATACACAAACACACACACAGGCTTGAGAAAACTTACCAGACATAAATATGATTTGCTACATATTTTTATTAGTAGTAATATTTATCGAGAATACAATGAAAACTATTCTTAATTGTTTGTTTCTTGGCTTTTTATACTTTACATCTAAAACTTTTTCTGGTAGAAAAAAAAATGACATTTTAATTATTTATTACATTAAATTTAATCATCATTTATTATTAATTTATTTAATTATTGCAATTACAGTTGCCTCTACCTCATTAATCATGTACGTTGTACGTCTACAGTGGGGGAAATAAGTATTGAGCACGTCACCATTTTTCTCAAAAAACATATTTCTAAAGGTGCTGTTGACTTAAAATTTTCACCAGATGTTGGTGATCTATATATGCAAAGAAACTAAAACTAATTACTTTACAAATGAAGTTATGTGAAATAAAATTAAATGACACAGGAAAAAAGTATTGAACACATGAAGAAAGAGAGGTGAAGAAAGGCAGTAAAAGCCAAGACAGCAGCTGACATCTCTCAGAAGTTCTTCAGCAATCCTCTGCCCTTGGTCATTGTGAATTAATATTCGCTGCTTCAGTCCAACATCTACATTATCAGGATGATGAAGGTGAAACCAGGGTGAACATCATGAACATGATTGGACAATAATCCAAAACGCAGCAAAGGAAACTCATAAATGCTTTCAGAGAAAGACAATCAAGCTGTAGAATGGCCCAGCCAAATCACCTGACTCGAATCCAATAGAAAATACAAAATAAAGATCAGATTTGATAGACGAGACCCACAGAATCATGAAGTCAGTGAAAAAAAAAATTCTTACTAGAGCAATGCATGTAACAACATTATCCATATGAGAGGTGTCTTAAAGCTGCCATCACCAAAAAAAGACTTAAAGTATTAATTACATTTCAGCAGTTCAGTACATTCTCCTTGTGTCGTTTCATTGTTAGTACACAACTCATTTTGCAGATTGTTTTGGTTTTGTATTATTTTTATGTTTGTATTGTTTGGGTTTTTACAAAACTCTGATTCAATTCCATGTCAACAGCTCCTTCAGAAATATTATTCCTAGGAAAAAACATGGCATGTTCAATACTTATTTTCCCCCCTGTATTTGTGCGTTTTATCTTCTTATTTGCAATATGGGAATTTGATCAATTGATCAACTCAAAAGGAACAATTTCAAACTACAAATAAACTTAATAAATCACTTTGTTAGATTTTTCAACATGAAGACCCAATCCCAATTCTATTTTTATACCCCTTCCGCTTGGCCCATGAAACAGAGTGTGAAGGGGAAGGGCTTCAAAATTTACCCCTAAGAAATGGGACACCACTACAACACTAGCACACGTCATATGTCATAGCAATCTCTTGTTTCATTTGAGATCAGAAGATCGCGACCGCTGTAGTTATTCCAGTTGGGTTATTTTTTGTTATTTATCATGAAGAAATCACTAAAGGCATATTTGATGTTATCATAACGATCTAATGTGGCAATAAGATCGTAACTGTACTGTGCATATACACCCTGGCCATATTTATCCATGTAAACACAAAAACAACATTAACATTACACCAGACACTGCAAAAAGCTCATTCCCTAGACTTTTCTGACGGGCTTTTTGAGTGTCATCGAGTGACAGAATGTTGTGGGTATGCTATACAGGAGTTATTATTATTTTTTAAAATCATGACTGTAAAACTTGAATGCGGTCATGAATGCATTAAAACAAAATTGATTGTTTGCTGTAAATATTCATAATAATGGCAAAAAATATATTAATTTCTGCATCTCCTTACTTCTGTGTGCAGCCGTGCTGTCGTACTGTAGATGGTGTATTCTAGGAAATTTTCTTACCCCTTGGTTTCGAGTGTGGTCCTGGAAAATATTCGTTTAAAGAGGTATCTAGCCCTTCCCCTTAGCCCTACGCCTTCAAGCTAAAGAGAATTGGACACCCCTACCCCTTCCAGCTAAAGAGAATTGGGACACCCCTACTCTTTTACTTGATCTTGCAAAACGAGGGGTAGGGGTAAGAGGAAGGGCTAAAGGGCAGAATTGGGATTGGGCCCAAAAGTAGGCAAAAACAGAGATCAAGGTCTCATATTGCAATGGTAATGCAGTCATTGCGAATTTCTAAGCCATATCTGTGTGATAAAAATGTTTTGCCTCCCTCCAAAGGGAAAAAGAGCAGTGGTCATCATCACGGTGATGTGGAAAGCGCAAGAGCTGCTCAATCGTGCTGAAATCATCCGTCCGGCACATTAGCCTGTCTCCCACTCACTGCCTCAGCTGTAGCTCTGTTTCATTCAGTCTGACACACACACACACACCGCAGCCGCCCTTCTGTGCTCATATCTGACATTCAGACACACTTCCACTGCCCGTTTAACCCAAAAGAGATTTCAAGGTCAAGCTAAATCTTCCACTTACACCACGATATAAGAGTCGCCAGTTCACTCGGTTCAAACTCAGCGAATAACATTTCAGACAAAAAGCCGATTAGCAGATGTATCATATTAAGCGCGAGGCCGGCTGGCCAATTCCTTTTCTATTTTTGTAAATTGCAAGTGCACTAGACAGCAATTTTGCACTGTAATTTCACTCTAGATTTGATTTTTTTACTATAGATGAGTGACTTAGTGCAGCCGCTGACAATGATGACAGGCCATTAGCTGCTGGAGTGTTGCCCTAATAGTTTTTGATGGAGTGGACAAGGCTCATTAATTTTCTGATTGAGTCGAGGGTGTGCAGGTCAAGTGTGAGCGCCGCCCATGTGCATCACTCTGCTTTATACAGACTGTTAGTCTACAGAGGAATGCGGGAGCACATCATACAGTCGTCCTTTCAGATAGCCAGTTTTCACAGCGAGAGGCCATTGAGTGCACTGCCGACCGAGCAAAAGGCGCCATGGTGTGAGGATACTGTAAAGGGAACATGGGAAGCCTGAATAAATCGCAAGGACAGCATGTCCTTTAAAGCGAGATCATTAGATATTCCAAGAATATCCGGCGTTTCGTTTGAATTTTTTTTTTTTGACATGCTGAGCACATCAAAATGTGAATAAAGCTTTTTTTTCATGCCTATCGATGGGAATTACTGAAACACTGTTCTCAAATGAAACAGATGTTAAATTTTTTGTAGAGGTAATGCAGTTTTTACAACACATCCTAATCTGGGTCATATTTAAATACCGTTTAAAATGCTGATGTGTCTGATTTTACAGTTGTCAAGCAATGATTTTGTGAAGGCTAAAGCAAAATGGAAAACGTGAATATAAAATGTAGCACAAGCCCCAGTACAATAGTTATATTCCAGTGTATTACTGAAAATCCCTTGTCTGTGATGCGAGGAATAAAGTAAACATGGGATCATTCTAAAAACATAGCCCTATATACATTTCTGGAGATTGCGAATTATGTAGGCAGAGTGTATGACTGCATTTCGTCTTGGGATGGTATGACGTCGTTCCTTTTTTCGAGCTTACAAGCTGACCTCTTACCTCTGTATTGAAGGCTTTCCTGCTGTTACCAGTCTGTCCAGTAGCTCGCCATGTACGTCAGCGTACTTAAGACGCAAAGAGGTGTTGACCTCTAGGAGTCTGGCGAAGAATGGGTACAGAAAGCGGGCAAGACAAAAACAAAAGCCAAAAAATAAAACAAACAAGTAAATAACAGGGTGAAAATGTGGTAAAAATCAGGCGAGGGCTTTTATTTTTCTGGATTGCTTTTCAAAACACTGTAGGTTGGGTTTAGGGAAGTGGGTGGGTGGATTAATCGGTGCTTTTGAAAAAACTATCGGTCGGGTTTAGAGAAGAACCAGGTCGGGTCAGTCGATCAGTCAGTCAATCAGTCAGTCAGTCAGTCAGTCGACAGCAGCCTCTGTTGGATTTATACGAGAACAGCAAGTGCGAATGGCACTCGCAAGAGAAATCTGAGATCTCAAAAAGTGTACACAGCGGCCTCTGGTGGATGTGCGAAAAGAAAAACTGCAAAAAATGTACCTCATGGGACATATTTGGCGCTCTCTAGAAATGTATATAGGGGTACGTTTTCCGAATGAGCCTGGGTTGAATGATGTACATTTATTGCAATAATGCAATTTTTCCAACATATCGTAATCTGGGTCATATATAAAAAAAAAAAAGTTTAAAATGCTGATGTGTCTGATTTTACAGTTGTCGAGCAATGATTACGTGAACACTAAAACTAAATGGATAAAACATGAATAGAAAATGTAAAAGTCCCAATACAATACAGTTGCCTTCCAGTGTATTACTGAGAAATCCTTGCATCACAGATGATGTGGTCAAACAGGCAAGGTTCAAAACAGTGACAGACGGTTGCATGAAGGTAATTTACAAGAGTAGTCAGCAAACAGGATAAGGGTCGAGGCAGGTGGCAAAACAAACATAAACATAAAACAAACAAGGGTTAAAGCATGGCTAAACTATACAGGAAGCGCTTAGAAATGCTTACTACAGGGAAACAAGACTCAGCATGGAGCTGTGTTTGAGTGGTGTGTGTATATAGTCCAAGTTATTAGCTTCAGCTGTGTGTATATGTAATCAGGAGGTAAACTGAAACAGGTTTGTGACTGAAGAGCATGATGGGATTTGTAGTCCGGTAGAATGACAGTTTTCTCCACAGCTTGAAAGGGAAACACTGCTGGTACTTTATCCTAACACAGTACTTGATCCTGCTTTTTACACGCTTACTTGCCATGAAGTCAAAAAATTACTATTAACATTAATTATTTGATTAAATACAAATCTGAAAGAAACAAAAATTCCTGACTGGAGCTGAATGGAGCATAGACTATAAACCTATATGTAGAGGTGTGAACACTGGTCTCATGGTTCGGTTCGGTTACGATTATCATGCCATTGATTTGGTTCAATTCGATATCTCAGTGCATTGACGATGCTTTCCATCCACAGTTTTATATTTTCTTCACATCACAACAATTCTTGTATTAAAACGTATAAATATATTTGTATACTATTTGTAATACAAATTTGTCCTTTAATACAAACTTTCAGATATATAAACTGCACCTTTAAAAACTCAAAAACATGCACAGAACAACTTAACAGTATTTATAGCAAATAAACAAATGTAAATATACCGCTCGCTTTCTGAGCCTTGTCTAGTGAGTTCGTTCTTACATCGCTATGATTGGTCATGCATTCAACAGAAAGGGCTGCGATTGGCTTTAACGCTCTGGTGCTGTTCACCGATGTAAACACTGATAATCGGCAGCGGCAATCACAGCTGATCCATGATAGACGCAGAGGAGAAAACTCTGCAGACACACACTCGTATCTGTATTCAGAAGTATCGCTGTAACCGCAGAGAGAAGAGGAAAAGTCACACCAGCATGTCAAATGGGCCACAGTGAGAAAGAGAAAAGGAGTACTTTCATTTTCTCAATCGCAGTAAAATAGGGGTTCTGCTGTAAGTGTCAGTGACTGTCGGGCAAACACACACACACACAGTGAATTTGTGCACAGTTTCTGAGTTAAGTAGTTGGAGCATTTTAAATATCCACGCTCGCCTCCCTCACCATAGTAAGCTACGGAGACATAGCGCAAATGAGATAATTGACGTCAGTACATAATAACCGGTTATGATCTATTACTTAACCCATACCAAATTGTCCGTGTCTACATCGCGGTGCTCTGGATGGATGGATGGATGGATGGATGGATGGATGGATGGATGGATGGATGGATGGATGGTAGATAGATAGATAGATAGATAGATAGATAGATAGATAGATAGATAG
>CAIGQQ010038995.1:1037455-1039955 GCA_903798035.1 Danio albolineatus
TATTATTATTATTATTATTATTATTATTATTATTATTATTATTATTATTATATTAACATGGGAAGGAAATGATTTGTACTGTCCTGTTTGTACGGTTCCATTCTTGTTGTTGACTTAAAATGACTAAAATGACTATAAATGACTAAAACTTGTTATACCTAAAAGAACTAACTTAATTTATTACTGAAAACTGTCATAAATTGAGTTTGTCAAACTTAATTCATTTAATTGTAACAATTTTTTACTTTTTACAGTGTTGGAGGAAACCAGGCTCAGTCGGGGTGACAAATATTATAAAACTACAACTATTATAAACATTTATTCATTCGTTTTCTTAGTCCCTTTATTCATCAGGGGTTGCCACAGCGGAATGATCCACCAACTTATCCAGCATATGTTTTACACAGAGGATTATTCAATTCACTGCATGTCTTTGGACTGTGAGGGAAACCGGAGAACACAAAGGAAACCCACACCAACACGGGGAGAACGTGCAAACTCCACACAGAAATGCCAACTGCAACAGCCGGGACTCGAACCAACGACCTTCTTGCTGTGAGGAGACAGTGTTAACCACTGAGCCACCGTGTCACCCCTAATATAAACATGAAGTTAATAATCATAATAATAATCAACCAGTTTCTGAGTCAGATTCAGATGAACTATTTAGATGAACCAAATTTGCAAACACACCTTGAGCTCTTGAAGCTTAGCATATTAACGACAATGAAACGAATCCCTTCTTTCGTTGCATACACCTTTGGGTGGCATTATGCTAAAATATGTCCATATTGCGCCATGGATCTAAATGTGGATTGGAACATTTTAGGCAGGCCTGGAGCTGTTAGAAGGTCTAGAAATCCCTTTTGTGGGGGACATTTGCAGATCTTATAAACGCACAAACAGATCCATTACACACTAAAGGAAAGCAGTCGAATGCATTATACGGCCCCATTCATATTCACTGCGAGCGCCTCACTATAACCAAGATATTTATGTGTTTTCATGTCAAGAAGGGAACAAATAGAAATAATTTTTCTCTCAGTATTTATGCCACAAATGCTGTGGATTGACCTTAACTTAGTATATGACCATCATAAGAGCTTGCAGAATTATTCATTCAGAAGCACACTAATGCACACGCACACTTCCATCTATCATTCTTCTTCTCTCTCTCTCCATATGCATCCAATTTATGGCCCATTCTATCTCATTTCAAGCAGTATGCACTTATCACCCACATGCAGAGGCAGTGCGTTGCTCTACAACCTCATTCCTCCATCAAAAAGCAACACCTGCTCCCAAAATCTGCAGGTCCACACAGTAGACCTTAAATGTGTGATTCACATGACCTGCTACAGTTTTTGGAAGGTTACTGAAAAAGAAAAAAGAAAAAAAACATGCACAGAAATCAATGTCTCCTGTCACTGCCGTTCACTGAATTTCATATATATTTTCATATCCTGTATATTTCATAATTCATATATACACTGCAATATATTATATATATTTTCTTACTTTTTAAAAACTACAGTCTGAGTTAAGTTGACTCATATAGAAATCTGATAAGTGGCAATACGCAAATGACATATACGACATAGCAGTTCATATTTGGATTTCAAATATATATAATGTATGTCATATATGCAACATATACACTACCTGACGAAAGTCTTGTTGTCAATCCCAGTTGTAAGAGCAACAAATAATAACTTGACTTCTAGTTGATCATTTGGAAAAGTGGCAGAAGGTAGATTTTTCTAATGAATCCAACTGCATCCAAATCATCACAAATACTGCGGACATAGAAATCAGTCAAGTTTGGTAAAGGAAAAATCATGGTTTGGGGTTACATTTAGTATGGGGACTTGTGAGAGATCTGCAGAGTGCATGGCAACATCAGCAGCATGAGGTATCAAGATGAGGTATCAAGTTCTGAAAGCAAAGAAGGTCAAGGTGCTCCAGGATTGGCCAGCCCAGTCACCAGACACGAACCTTATTGAGCATGTCTAGGGTAAAATGATGGAGGAGGCACTGAAGATGAATCCAAAGAATCTTGCTGTACTCTGGAAGTCCTACAAGAACGCTTCTTTGCCATTCTCGATAACTTTATTAATAAGTTATTTGAGTCATTGCAGAGGTGTATGGACACAGTCCTTTGAGCTCATGGTAGTCATACACAATATTAATTCTTTTTCCACTACACCATGACTTTATATTCTGTACTGTACATTATTTCGGTTTAGTGACAAGACTTTTGTCTAAGCAAAGTCAGACCTTACTGTCCTAGTTAAATAATTAAAAATCAAAGCATGATCGCATTTTATTTTTGTAAAATAAGAGTAGTCTAGAGGCCTTTGCCTTCCATATTAGCCATCTCTGATACCAAATGATCAACTAGAAGTCAAGTTATTATTTGTTGCTTCTAAAACTTAGAAAGGCAACAAGACTTTTGTCAGGCAGTAGATAAATACTGCCAAAATCAACATGTTTTTTCAAC
>CAIGQQ010038995.1:1044955-1049285 GCA_903798035.1 Danio albolineatus
GGACCAAGTTTGAGAACCCCTGTTCTACACCTTCCACTTGGCCCTTGAAACAGAGTGTGAAAGGGTAAAGCCTGGTTTATACTTCTGCGTCAACTGATTGACGTGACCCACGGGGCATACAATGCGCGTTGTCGTGCATTTATACTTCTGCACTCTGTATGTGCTGCTCTACAATAGCACTTCCGAAACACTAGCTGGCAGTAGGTTTATGTTCCTCTGTGTCGAGTTTCTTCTATGGTGTTTTGTTTTTCCTGAATGCTACCTTAATGTACAAGTAGCTCAAACTCGCTCATTTTGAGGTGGGAACCGGCAGCCATGCAACAACTTTATTTATAAGGCAAACACAAAACAACAGTTTCCATCTCAAGCTACTTCACGGGACTCGACGCTTGTAAACATTTGCTCTATCTGGCTCGCGCGGCTATAACTTCCACCCACACTCGTCAGTGCGAAAAAGCCAACCAATCACAGAGGTTTTGACGTGTATTTAAATTTTTTGAGAGGTCTGCGTCAGCATCGGCCACGGCGACCACGCGCAGACTGCGCCGAAGCAAACGCGAGCACTTGATGCAGAAGTATAAATCAGGCTTAAGGGTAAAAATATCCCCCTAAGCAATAGGACAGCACTAATACACATGCACACATCATCATGTTGTCAATAGCACAGGAAGCTTTAAAGGGCACATAGTTTACCCCATTATCCAGATTTAATACTTTTGTGTCTCCAGAATGTGTCTGTAAAGTTTCAGCTTAAAACTTACATCAGATTATTTATTAGACCTTTTAGAGGTTTCTATTTTATAGCTCTGAGCATCAGCTTGCAGTTTTTGTGAACTGTGCCTTTAAGGCTAGTCCTCCTCGCCCACCATTCCCACGTGCCTGTCAGCGTGCCTCAATCTCCACCCTTGGCTGCCTCAGACGACAGTGTGAAGGAAGCAGATCTCACGTAACGCTTGTGAGAAATACTACAGTAAGAACTTTCCCTATTGTTTGATGTGTTTGTTGTGAAGTTGCAACTATGAGTCACACACAATGTCGTTACAAAGTTCAAACACATAGAGCGTACACACACAGACAGCGCGCGCGTTTAGCTTTGCACTGTTTTTGTACACAAATGTGACAGGATACAGGTTAATATCCACTGCTGTATAGATATCCATTTATGTACACAATAAACCTGATTTAACGTCAACAAACCGTGATTGAAGCATCTTCTTCCATAATTGTCCTGACACGCGGCAGTGGTGATTAAGTAAATCGCTGTAATTCATTAACGTGCAACTGTAAAAAGCATTTTCACAGCCACCACACTTTTCTGATGGACCAGCCTATTCTGTCAAATTATTGGGTAAGGTTATCAGAATTAAAAAAAAAGGTTTCTAATATTTTGCAGCGGTTATTAATGGACTGTTGTTAGTGAAATGTAGTGTTATTTTTCCCAAAATAACTTTGAAATTAATGACATAAGACATTTATACATGTGAAAGTAACAAAACAGATGTGTGTTTGTTGTAAAAGCTCTTCACATTTTGGGGTTTCCTTGCTGGGTTTTGCAGTCTTGCAGCTGATGTAGCTGATGTAGTCAGAGAAAACTTTCATACACCTTTGTTTTTAATGTGATCCTGAAAAGTCTCTGTTTGAAAAGCTTCACAAAATGAGCGGTAGGGGTAAGGGGAAGGTCTGAGGAGTAGAAATGGGATTGGGTCTAAAAATTATCCTAAACTTACATATCTTCTTGCCAAACTATGGTTTAAGGCAGTGTTTCTCAACCACGTTCCTAGAGGACCACCAGCTCTGCACATTGTCCATGTCTCCTTAACCAAACACACCTGATTCAGATCATCAGCTCATTGGCAGAGACTGAAAGACCTGTAATGGGTGTGACAAAGGAGACATCCAAAACATGGAGTGTTGATGGTCCTCCAGTAACATGGTTGAGAAGCACTGGTTTAAGGGAATGGCAACTATTATGCATTATGTTGTTTGAATATAAATGTGTGTCAACAGTGTGTACACAATCATTTTGGAACAGGCCCCAGCCATGGCTGGCAACAAAAGTCTTCCCTATCAGCATAGCTGCTCCTCTGAGTGAGCTGTACATTGTGGTACAACAGTGAGAATGCGGTAGTGGGGATTTTGGACATGGGATTAAACCGAAATTTCCTGCAAGAATAGGCTCATATTAAAGTTTGCCAGAACATCTGCAACACTTGGTATAAAGTCTTTGACGACTTCTGAAAATGGGGCGAGGAAGAGAAGCTCATTTGCTTTTAAAAAAGACACGTTAAACCATTTTTTTACCCAGATATATTCAAAATAAGTTTAAAAAAAAAAAGCTAGGCAGTTTCATCCAAAGCTTTAGAAATTACATGCTCAATTCTTATGATGAACATATTCAATTTAAGCTTTTATTCACATATAAACATTGATAATAAACGAACAAACAAATGTGGTCACAGAAGTTCAGCATGCTTGCTTTATGAATATATCCTATATCCTAGTCTAGTCTCAGATGGCTCTCTCACAGCCCACCCACAGTGTGTTTACTGACCGTCTGGATGCAAGCAGCAGGCTGAAATCTACAGTTCCCACATGATCATCTCTCTGTCAACTTTTTATTTCTGCATTTTTCATGGAAGTTTGAAAGTGATCAGTCCAATAAGTGGAGCAATAAAAATCCTGTTTAATTCAAATATCAAATGGCCAGCAAGTGGCAGTAAATGGTTAATGCTTTATCACCTTTTTTTTTTTCAAATGACCCAAAATTGTCATGATTTTGACCATGTTTTTGTTTAAGTTTGAAGTTCATTATTTGTGTTGTCCACTACTGACTGGAAACACCGAGACGTATTTGAAACGTATCAGTATTTAAATGGTCATTTTCTTCCCTAGCCTTGCTGGTTTTCTAAAGTTGTTCTTTTATTTTGCAGGTTTGGGCACAGGTGACAGGATTCCTTGGCTTCACTTCTTTTCCACAAACCCCTCAATCCTTTTGCACCCAGCAGCCTTGATAAAACCTTCTCCTTTTTGATTGTTTTTTTTCCCCTCTATTTATTTAATGTACCTCGAATACTTCTAATAATAAACTTGCATAATAAACTTAACAACAACCATATGTTTTCATCCTAATTCCCACTGTATTTACTCTCTTTTTTGCCATTTTGAAAGACAAAAACAGACAGCATTACAGAAATATGCGATACAAATACAAGAATGTAATCCGACGCTGTTTTATGTGACATTGAGGTCTCTTGTCAAACAGTTTCAACTGATTCATACTCAAGCCCGCTGCATCACAAGTTCAACACTCATTCAACTTGGAAGTGGTGTTAGTGAGACCCACAGGGGGCGCTCAACCTGTGGTCTGTGTGAGTCCTAATGCCCCAGTAACAGTGAAAGGGACACTATACTGTCAGTGAGCGAAGTCTTTCGGATTAGGCATTAAACCGAGGTCTTGACTCTCTGTGGCCATTAAAAATCCCATGGCATTTCTCGTAAAAAGTAGGGGTGTAACCCTGGTGTCCTGGCCAAAGTCCCTCAATCACCCTTTAACCATCATGGCCTCACAATCATCCCCATCCACTGATTTGGATCTTTCACTGTCTCTCCACTCCACCAATAGCTGGTGTGTGGTGAGAGCACTGTACTGTGGCTGCCGTCGCATTATCTAAGAAGATGCTGCACAATAGTGGTGGTGTGGAGAGACCCCCCCTCATGATTGTAAAACACTTAGGGTGTATGGCCAATATAAATATACACATTACATTACTTTTATTTTCCAGATGCTAGGCCCATTGGCAACAGAAGAAAAAGGGAATAATACAAACAACACAATATACATTTAAAAAGACAGTTATGCCAATACTTCCTCAAAGGTGACCGATAACACACATCAGTTAGCCTTGGATTTGTCAGCAACATTAAAATGCTGTGCAGAGAATTCTCCAGTCGACAAATAAACTTATGTCAAAATTCTCATCAAAGCAGGAAATGACCAAACTCTTCTTACTTTACAGAATAAATCACTTGCACTGCACCATCTAGGTTTTAAAAAGCAGAATCTTCAACAAAAAAAATCATTATACGCAACCTGCAGTTTATGGAGACTTTCTTTTTTAAAATTATACCACAAAGGAGCTGTATATAAAGAACTACAATGTGTTCTAAAGAGGTTTACTTTAACCTGCTCCGAACACACAAAAGATCTCACCAGCATATTTGCTTGAGCATAGCTTCCGACATTGTTCCCTGTACATCATCACTCATATCATCAGTGGGGACACTGTACCAGGTGAGCTACTAAGCAAGTTTACCATGTCAAAAAAAAAAA
>CAIGQQ010038995.1:1049295-1102793 GCA_903798035.1 Danio albolineatus
AAAAAAAAACGATCTGCAATTACTACTGATTTCTCTCAACACAGGGACATGATGCTGTCAAGTATTGACTATGAAAAGTCAAGGTAACTGGGATTACTTTTATGGCAAAGTAACTGCTGTTTCTCTTGTAGTTACTTGGAAAAAGTAATCTAATTGTGTAACTCACTTTTTTTTTCTACTGTTAATGCATTACGCCAACACTGATGCTGAACTAAAACATTCAGTAATATAAAACACAGTGTTTCCTAAACTATTGATACTGAATCTACAGCAAAACACATCCATTACATAGTCCAGAAGAATGAATATTATGACTCGGTTTGTTTAACGAATCACTAGTACTAAGACTGCTGGACTGGTCCCAACACTCACACTTGTAATCCCAGTCAATTGGGAGAAAGTCCACAGTGTGTGTGCAAAATAGACAGTTAGTACTACAGTGTTCACACTTGAAATGTTAAACAGAAGCAGGAATACCTCTGCTGCACACAAAGTTCTTCTGCAAAGTGACACATTCCTGACTGATTTATTTACCTGTAATGTCTGCATCGCAACTAAGAGGAGAAATAAATTGTGCAATTGTGAATTTTATAGTCACATCAGTTAGTTTTTAGTTCAGTTAGATATTTTGGTCCATATTGGGTTCACATTTCAGTGACTGAAACGATCCTTTCAGTTGTTTTGCTCTCCTTGTGCACACCATTTATCAGATGGCAGCACTCACACTTTTAAAAGTGAAGAGCAATAATAGAGCAAGTGTGTTTTAATAGAACCAAATCAACAAATGTGAACAGCCTAAATCCAAATCTAAAACCACTTCAGAGTGATTTTTGAGGCTAAGCACAGACAAGCGTTCATCATGGTGAGAAATTAATGTTCCCCTTAAATACAAGATGTCAAGGAAAACTGCAAAGCAAGTTTATAACATAATTAATCTTGCTCTATAAATTTAATAAGATATCATATACTTTATGTATGTGTTCCACATATTGTTACGAAGATGAGTTTGATAAACGTTTAGAACAGCTCAGAAGCATCATCATTCACAGTGAGCACTTAACATATACTTACAAAATTCATTCATTGGTTTATTAAACGTTGTACACACGCACACTTGTGGCAAATACAGGAAATACATTTAATAGAGAAGTGGTCAAGTCCACAAGTATGGGTATTGGAACAGTTCCTGTGTGATACTGGCATGCTCAATATTACTAGCTCAATTTTAAGTCATATTTAACCATGTTTCATGTTAATACGGAAGATAAATGCGTTTACTCATGAGGTGATTTACAATTCTGGACGATGCTAATATATTGCTTCCAACTCTAAACATTTAACAAACACACAAGCTTTACCAGATTAGTAAATCAAAACCTGTTCTGTCGAAATATGAATTAATCTCAGATGCCAAGCGACTGCTGAGGGTAGTGAATGCAATATAAACTGCGTTTATCTCTAAAATCCGCCAATTTCTTGCTCAAAAGTAAGGAGCAGCTTAGCGAAACAGCAATCGATACAAACCAGAACTGCTAATTCTTTAAAGATTCCCATCCGGGGTGAAAAGCGTCAACTTAAACGAGCTTACAAAGTCCAATGTAAGCGTCATATGCAAGATATTAGACTTAAAACATCGGAAAATACGGTGAACCATAAAATGCCCTGTCACAAACACAAGAAAGCTTAAAGAATGACTGTTAACATCGGGCCTTTGCATTAATAATAACGGACATCACCAGCTTAAATTGACGCGCGTCTGCAAATTGAAAGCATCCCCACACTTGTCGAGCACAGCAAACAGGCTTACCTTTTTCTCCGAAAGACGAGAAAGTGAAGCACTTCAGATTTCCATTTTACACTGACGCTCAGACGAAAGCTTCGGGATGAGAGTATTGAAGAAGTGATGAACGGACAGTCGGCGGTGAACGAATAATCTCTCATACATGAACGAGGACATCAGCCGAGCGAGGTAAACCGCGTAGTTCAGCGCTCGCGGAATTCATCGTGTTGAAGTTGCACATCTGCCTCAATTCGTGATTGAGCACCAGCTGTAATCCCGCGAATTCTTCATTCACTCCTGGTGAAGTTTGCTGGACGGCATCGTGACCGAAAACAGTACGACACACCGAGGATCTCCAGAGCCCGTCAGAAGCACGGAGATGTGTCACGCCGAGTTGAAGACGCTCACATTTATGAGACGAGCAGTAAAACGTAAAGCCGTAGAGATTTTGCTCACGCTGCCTTGATGCTGAGATTTCCTAGGAAGTTACCTTGAGGATGCTTACAGTGTTTCTGTGGAAAACAATGGTCTTTATTGATTTTTAAAGGAGCAGGCTTTATGGGATTTGATTTAGTGAGAAGCAGACAATGTATATTATTTGCAATTGATTGATAAGAATCTGTTAAATTACAATAACAGAAAGGTGTTTTTTACATTTCCCAGCAATTTTTGTTTTTAAAAGATGTCAAATAGACGTCTAAACATAGTCGTCTTGGCTAAAGCAATGCTAAATTTGGGCTGTCATTAAAAATCTAACAGACGTCTAAGAATAGGCCAAAACTAGACTAGTCATCAAATAAACAGAAATGAATGACTACAGGTATAAAGTCTGTCTAATCTGTCTATTTGATGACTAGTCTAGTTTTGGGCTATTCTTAGATGTCTAATTGATTTTCACTGGCAGACCAAGTTTTGCCTTATTTTAGCCAAGCTGTCTACGTTTAGATGTTTATTAGACGTCTATTAAACACAAAATTGTTTGCTGGGTTCAGGTCATAATCAAATACACTTTTTTTGAACATTTATCAGTACAATCAGGCTTTAAATATTACAAACTATACATGGGTCAAATATACAAAAGCTCAATTTGTTATTTAACAGTAGGCAAATCCAGTAGATCCTTCAGTTAAAGGGATAGTTCACCCAAAACTGAAAATTTTGACTTCTGTTGAACACAAAATATATTTTAAAGAAAGCTGGAAACCGGTAAATATTAACATGCATGAAATGCTTTTTTTCCTACAATGGAAGTCAATGGTTACAGGTTTTCAGCTTACCTCAATAAATCAGAATTAAAGAAACCACTTGAAGGAGAATAAATAGAGTAAACGTTCATTTCTCGGTGAACTATCCCTTTAAAACACATCAGCTGATGGCTGAAACACTACTGGAAGTCACACTAGAACAAAGGGTTTATTTTAAAGTTTAAAAAAAATGTAAAGCCTTAATGTTTACATGAATATTTTACAAGTTGTCAATCTTTGACTGAAAATGTCACAATGTTTTAGTTCTGTTTTCTCTGCACAAAAGAAAGAAAGCAAAAAGGCTACATATACACAAGACTGGAAAGCAACACAATGGCTTGTAATGTACAGTTCGTATTTACAGGTTTGTCAGTGACCATTCTGACTCAAGGGCTGCCTGTCATCTTGACTATTCGATGACGGACCGTGGCCAGTGTTGGTCCGAATAAAGTTGTTGAGTCCATCAAATCCCTGATTAAAGAGAAACTCCATATACCAGTTCCAGTACTTCCCGGTCTGCAAACATGAAAAGAACAGTTACTTTAGTCTGGCCTACTGTAACAGGACATGATTAAATTAAATCAAGCTACCGTGTTGATTAGGAATAAAACACACGCCAGACACTCATCTAAGACGTTTTTAATAAAAGCAGATGATATAACATTAGTACCTTTATGGAACTGAGATGCACATCCTTCCGCTCCGGCCAACACTGATAAAGAGAACATAAATATTCATCATTCTCTCCCTCCTGGTTTAAATCTCTCTAGTACACACTGCTGAATGTTGCAGTCGGACCAAAAAAAGGTACTTGTATTATTAAAGATGATGAAAATTCCAGTCTCACACAGCTTCCATGAATAATAAAATGTGATTCTGTATTAATGGATCCTCTATAAAAGATGCATTAATACCACATTTATCTCCTTGTCCAATCCTAAAGTTATTAGTGAAAAATGGAGGCTGTGCTGTCCCCAGTAGTGACACAAGGCTTTGCACTTGATGTAATATAATCATCTAATTAGCTTGTGCAGCAGAGTCTTGCTCGTTCGCTTCAAACGCTATGACAAGTCAAGCATCGTTGTGCCATTACCGGTTCTTGTGCTTTTAAATGTCACCGTGCGAGAATATCTCACTTACCCGCTGATGAAACTCGATAGCGTAGCTGAAAAGCGCCGGATGGTGGATGATGTCAAAACAGCACCAGGGTTCAGCTACTTTGCTCAGAGCGATCAGATCCTTGTTGATTTCCAGGTCTGAACCGGGGATGCACCACTGGGAATTCCACATGGAGTTCACCATGGTTTGAAGGTTCCGGTTAAACTCCTTGTACGCATTTCTGCTAATGTGAAATGTTTGCTGCGATAAAAGAAAATATAGTCAACATTTAAAGTGGGTTAAAAAAGTGTTTCTAAACTATCCTGAGACAAAAGTGGGTGCTGTTCCACAGTTTTAGGACAACTCTGATTAAATGTTCACTTCAAACTACTGTAATTTAACATATTAAATAAAGTAAATTCACTGTAGATTGTTTGCTTTGTTCTGTAACAGGGACTTAAACAGTTTACCCAAAAATGAAAGTTCACTGTGCATTTACTCAACCTCAAGTGCTTCCCAAAACTGTAGGATTTTTGTCCCTGTTGAACAAAACATTTTCTTGAAACCAGTAGCCACAGACAACCGTAGTAGGAAAAATAGAATGGAAGTGAATGGCAACCAAATTTTCACCATATCAATCAGAATAAAGAAGCTCAAAGTTTCTAACAAGTTGCACTGGAGTAAAAGTTAAGGGTTTTTATTTTAAGGTGAGCGATCCTTTTTAATTAATTACACCATTGCAGATTTTCAACAGCCCTCTGATTGGTCAGAGTGCACCAGTTTATGTCCCTCTGTGTCATCAATCAAGATAGACTGACATGTTTGCTTTGTGGCCCTTGAGTAAAAGTGACAGCCACAGGTAAATCCACAACAACTGATATAAGATAACATATTTATTACTTTCAATTAGGGCTGCACGCTACTGGAAAATTACACATTGCAATATTTTTTTTATTCTGCAATATATCTATATTGTGATATGATTACAATTTCACTAGATGAGTGGAATAAATGTTTGTAAAGAATCTATAATTTTAGTTTATTTGTATAGCGCTTGAGCACATTAAGTTTTTTAATAAACATTATTTATATTATTAAGCACAATATTTGTATATTAAACAATCTACAACCATAGATACATTCAATAAAGAAAAACATGCTAATTAAATATACAGCGTTTTGTTTGCCAAAGAGTCTAAATGTATTCGGGTATATATTAATTAAATAATCAAATGTAAAATAATACTGCAGTCTTTGTTTTATGAACAATTCCATGAAATTAATCGTTATACTTTTTTATGCCTAAATGCTTTAAAAACCCTCACACATTCACAGGCTTCAAAACACTCGCAAAATGATCCGTTATAACCCAGACTCAACATTGCATATACTTACAATGTGACTATTGCGAAATCAATGCTGAAATGATATATTGTGCAGCCCTAATTACAATCTATATAAAAACTTGTGAAGCCTCATTCACACTACGAGCGAATCGCAAAGCGAAAATCGACCTTTCGTTTCAACAGAGTGACCTCAGTCTATGCGAGCAACAGCAACCGTTGGCGACCAGGTGAGCATGTCGAGCGACGCAACAAAGTTGAGAATCTTTCAACTTCATGCAAATGATAAGTGTGAATGAGGCTTAATACAGGAATCAAACCTTCAAAGAGACAACATTCTAGCGATGCACAATGTAGAGCAATTACACAACATTTTAAGATGAAGAGATGCTCCTGGGTTTTCTAACTGATCCTTGGTTTAAATAATGTGCTCAGTCACCGAATGAGACGCAGCTGTTTTAATGCAACATTTCCTGTTGTGAATTATGATTCTGCTTGGTTCATTGGTCTGTTGGATTGGACTGCCATCTCACCTCAACCCAAATGAGTTTTTCAATTGGGCCAAGACCGCATTGTTCTTGTTTTTATTGCAGATCAGTGAACGATTGCCTTGGTCATTTAGGTATAAAATGAACCAAACAAAAGTAAAAAAAAATAAATGAAATAACAAAATAAAAAATGCACCAGGTTCCAAAGCAAACACTCCAGATGAGGCAGGTGTGGAAAAAGCAACCTTAAACTCAAGGAAAACATGTAAACACAAATTCCAGAAAGTATTTAAGAGCAAAAAAAGACATCTGGTGCCATTAAAGGGATCTAATGAGTTTGCAAGTGAGACGAGAATTACACTGTGAGTGAATAAAAAGTGTTTTAAAGTATTTGAAATGGTATAAAAAGTGCAACGCTGAGATCCAATTACTTGGCCATTTCATTCACTGCAATGCCAGTGCTGTGCTCATATTTTGAAACTCCTTTGTCCCACTGGGATTCAATCAAGAAGGCTCCATTCTTCTTTATCCCCAGCAGCTAAGGTGAAGATTACAGCAACAGCCTCCGTGAGCTTCATTGTAAATTCTTAAAAGCTTGAAGGTCTTTCTAATTTACCCATTATCAGTAAATTATTCAGACACAAAAAGCCACATGCATACACACACAGCTGGCTTTCGTGACTTTGCTGTGTACATTTTATGACATTGTGTCCTCATTACCTCTCTCTGCTGCTTTTGCTGCTTAGCCAAGGTCAGATTCATCCGGTACCTGAGAAAATGATATAACAAGATTTTAATCGCAATGTTAACATATTATTATGCTGATTTTATTAAAGATATTTTATAAAAATAGCTTTAGGTCAGATATACACTTAAATTTGGGGTCAGTGAATTAATACTTCTATACAGCAAAGATGAGTTAAACAAAATTGCCATTAAGACTTCTATGTGTCTGGTTAAATTTGCAAATCCTTTACAAAAACCTGCTGAAAAACAACATTTCTGAATCAGTTTGTAATCACAGGAATAAATTACATTTTAAAATATAATATTGCAATGGAAAACAGATAAAAATAGGAAAAAAAAGTAATATTTCACATATACACTAAGCATTTTTGTACATAAATAAATGACTTTCTGTACTGAGACTTCAACATTTAAGGAAATCAGTTTGAGGGATTAACATTCCAGTTTGCCAATGATTTCCCCTTATTCATTTGGATTTCTCTCTACATGTTGCATCCAATGAAAGTACTGCAGTTACACCAAAGATTCAGCTAGGAAATGGGAAACAAATAAATAGACCAGTTCCTAACACATAACTATCACATATCTAAAATGATTTGGAATATATTCTTACAGTCAACATTTACAGCTTTTCCTTCTTCCAAAGTAAGAAAAACAGAAGCTTTAGACAATCTTTCAAACATCTCGAATTTCTTAAAGTCTGTGTGAAATCAAAATTTACAATGGCTGTTTCTCAATTCCAACGCAGAGCGGACTTGCGTTCTTGTGAAGACTGGTCTTGCCAGGTGACCTCAGAAGAACGAACTCAGGAGACTGCAAGAACAGACAACCCTTCCTGTGAGAAATGAGATGCTGTGTTCTCCCTGGTGGTCACATGACCCTCACACATCTTTAACCGAAAATTATTTAAACATTACAGCATTCATACGCCGATTTATTGTTTTCCCCTTTTCACAATATATACTCTGCATAAAGACTTCACAAATATGTTTCACAATACAAATAAAACCGATTTTAATACGAATTTCAACAAATAAACAACGTGTTTATGCCTTTATTAGGCTTTTTATTGTAATGTTTACTTTCACCATCTCGTTAAGGAAAACTCCTGAGGTAAACAAGTATATCTCTGAACTTTAATAATAAATCTATATAAAATGTTGCGCTTCCCACCTCCAGTCACAATGAATTCTAAGACTTTCAGAGCGAGCTCGGTGCTCAAGTCTGCATCGGTGTCTTCGATACCAAGAACACATCTGCAAACTTTCATGTGTCCTCCGTTTTTGTGGTCTTGAGTATTGGAACTGCACTTTGGCAGTTGATGATGACGTTACACGAGAAAAAGGGGACGCAAGACCACTGAAGAACGCATATTGAGAAACAGCCAATGTTTACTTTGCTAGCGCACATTGTCATTCTTTACATCAACAATTAATCTGTTAATCTACTAAAAAAAAGTTGGTTTTGGTAATCTTCAATCAACGTCTATGAATCTACTTCGTTTTGAGCAGTGGTCCTTCTCTGTTGATATCCGTTTGGTGGCTTCAGCAACAATATTCTCAACTATATGCCTCTTACCATTTATTTGCTATGAGGGAATAACGTGCAAAATGAACATCCTCACCCCCTCCGAAAAATTCCATTTCAGTTGGAAAATGAAGCAACATTTACATCAACATTCTGAAAAGTAACAGCTAGTGATGGGTTGTTCTTGAATGATTCGTTTGTATGACTCGAGAACGATGAGTCCTCTCAGGGAGTGATTTGTTCATTTGCACATGCGAACATAGCAGAAGATTAGTTCCTTTCAAGTCTTCTATCGAGTTTAAGTCGTTCATTCATCACGTGAACCCAACCAACCCTAATGCAGTCAGAGCCAGAAAAAGATTTGATGCGGTTATCTCTCGAGTCCTCGATTTGAGTCGTTCGTTCATCACGTGAAAGATGGAAGCCAATCTTATGCATTTAGAGCTGGAAAAAGATTTGATCCGTTCATTTCTCGAGTCCTCAGGTTTGAGTCATCCCTCTTTACATGCTGTCACGTAATAAACAAATGACTCAAAAACTTTAAGACTCAAAAGGTGAAATAATCATGGCTCCTTTCAGCTTAGACTGTGTGAATTTATTAAGCTTATATGGGACTGCCAGTGAGACGTGAACGAACCACTCACATTTGAAGACCTGTCAAGAGGGAAGCTGACAAAAGACCAGGTAAACGATAAATAATACATTTTCTCTCTTATAGTTATGACTTGTTTGTAGTGCGATCAATGTTTGGTGTAGCTGTAGATGAGTTTGGAAGCAACTCTTAACATTTTAATAATATTTTAGCAAATTAAACCGCATGAACGAAATGACCTGGAAAAACATTCGTTCACCTCGCTGAGACTCAAGGTTCGAGTCCGTGAAATGATCCAAACTTCCCATCACTAGTAACAGCAACTTCTGGTTCACATGGAATTTAACTACATCATAAATATGGCATTATAGTAAGTAAATAAATGACAAACGTTTAATTTGAGTGTACTTTCCCTTTAAGTCTTAACAGCAGAAGTGCAACACCCGTGTGCCGAAGCAGATGAAAGCATCTTCATACTTGATGTGATCTACTGCTTGCAGGCATCATGCCATGACAGTGTAATGCATTTGAAGGTTCAGGCGATTGCCCTCAGCTAAGCCAGAAGCACACAGGTGTCCCCTTACCCAGCTCACTCACCCAAAAAGCACAACAAACTGTTCCACAAGATGCCCTTAATCTAACATGGTCACGCTAACATCTCAAGCAGAAAATCTCCAGGATTCAACAAAGTGATAAAACGGCCCGTAAAGACTATTATAGCTCACAAACAGTACCTGTACATGATGTAGCCGAGCCGATCCAGGCTGATCGAGTCTATGGCAAACAGAGCTGGGTAGAAAACCCCAGCAGGAGGCATGATGATCAGAGGCAAACTGTACTTGAGAAACATGTCACACACCTAGGCAGAACGAGAGTGTAATGTCTGTATTAGCACAAAGACAACAGAACTGACTATGCAATGTTTTGTTTTTCTGCTAAATATATTATAATTTCACAAGATGACTATTTGGAAAGAATTCATAATTTTACAATGAATGGGATGATTTTGTTAGGGAGTGCATCTGCATAAAATATACAAAATTATACAAAAATTGACCAAATTTAATTAATTAAAGCCCAGATGAAAACAATTGATCAAAGATTGAAGTAAAATGAATGGTTCTTTACAGTTTTTGGTGGAGTCCAACAGGACTGAGGTACAGAAATTCAATAATCACATGCAAAACACTGTATAGTCTTCTTTGAAGGACTGCACGATATAGGAAAAATCTGACATTGTGATATTTTGTAATACACATTGCGATAAGACTACAATTTCACCAGATGGCTTGAATAGCTCAATTTGGTAACAGTGAATTAATTTAGACTGACTGCAATGATTCTGTAAGGGAGTGAATCAAGTAAAAGAATAGACTAATACAAAAGAGCAAAGGTAAAAGTGTAATGCAGGGTTCACACCACACGAGGAATTAAATATTTGCAGGAGTAGATTACATGCAAAGTCAATGCTCAGACATGAATGGAGGTGGAATTATGTCACGGTGTGAATGACACAGAGTGATGTTTTTGCCATGAATGTACAATCTACAGAGCAAGTTCAAATAATTGAACTCCAGCAAAAAATTACAAAGAAGGGGAAAAACTAGGCATGGGACAATAACCGTTTTCAGGGTATACCGCAGTTTGGAAAAGTCAAGGTTTTAAAACCGCCAAACTTTACTGCAATATCGTTTTTAAGGTATTCATTCATTCATTTTCTTTTCGACTTAGTTTCTTTATTAATCAGAGGTCGCCACAGTGGAATGAACCACCAACTTATCCAGCACATGTTTTATGCAGCGGATGCCCTTCCAGCTGCAAACCATCACTGGGAAACACCCATACACACTCACATTCACTTCGGATATTTAGCTTACCCAATTCACCTATACCACCATGTCTTTAGACTTGTGAAGGAAACCGGAGAAAGCACACACAAACATAGGAAGAACATTCAAACTCCACACTGAAATGCCAACTAACCCAGCCGAGGCTCGAACCAGCGACCTTCTTGCTGTGAGGCGCCAGCACATCGCCCCATACATCTAAGGTATGTATACGATTTTTTTCAATTATTTAGTTTTAGGACAACAGTATCTCCAGCAGAGATATCCAAAAATTTTAAAGAAATCACTGTTTTTGAAACTAATGAAGACAGCAGAAGTCATTGATTTATTTGAATTATTTAGCCTGACATGTTTACTGCTCCAAAATATTATAAATGTTTCTCAAAACATTTCAAAGGGGGAAAAGTTGCTGTTTTTTAGCCAGACATTTAAAAAGAATATATTTTAGAGCAGTAATCACGATACAGTAAAACTGTGATCTTTTTATCCAATGTTATCAAACAGTCAGAATCTTATACCGGCCCATGCCTAGGTGGTCCGCGTTTGGTTGTGAACCCAGCATAACATTATTGAGATACAAAGTTGGAATCATCAATGTCAAATCAAACTGTAAAAAGTATAACATTTCTTTCACTCATTTACCTTTAAACTCAGTAGTGACTCCACAAGCATTATGTGTTCTGAACTGTGGAGCTACTCAACAATAATTTAGAACAGTGGTTCTCAAACTGTGGCATGTGTACCACTAGTGGTACACAAGCTTCCTTCTAGTGGTACGCAGAGGAATCACTGAATAAATAAAGTAAAAAAATTAACACACTTTCAACTCTTTGACATGTACGATAACACAGATGTGATCAGTAAATTAATTTTAATAGGCTAAACCTTTTATTTAAGGGGCTGACAATAATAAATATTGTTAATTAGAAGAATTAATCTGCCTTGTTTTTGAACTGTGCAGTTCTGTAGCTGCTTAATTAGGCCTACTACGCTACTGTACTTCAATACTGGTTATTATGGTGGTACTTGGAGAGACCATTTTTTTCTGAGGTGGTACAAAAAAAGCTTGAGAACCACTGATTTAGACTATTGCGGATAAGCACATTGCGATATCGATGCCGAAACGATATATTGTGCAGCCCTACTTCCTTGTATAAATAAACGCAGTTAATCTTTCTTATAGCAGCACACTTTTCTATCCACAAATTGTTTAAGTGTGCTTGGAAATGTTAGTCACAGGCTTTAAAAACAGATTTAAATCAAATCTCTACCTCTATTAAAATTGTTAAACATTGCAATGACTACGCAAATCACGTGTTTTGAATAAAAATAATCTCAAACTACAGATCTTGCAATGTGACAATTACAGCTTTCCACATTGCAATATCAATGCCGAAACGATAGATTGTGCATCCCTAAAAGACATCAACATCACTGCTTGTGCTAAATCTACTATAGAAAAACATCAACACATAAATCTCAGGCAGGAAACCTGAGCTGATGTCACTCTGCCAAGAACATCATGTTAATTAAGTTAATCATAGCGGAGTGTACCGTCTCATAGAAGGCGAGTGTCTGGTTGAGCAGAAGAACGTGGCAGTTCTCCAGACGAAGTCCCTCAGACGCCAGCAGTCCCACAAAGCGCACAAGCTCCATAACAGAGTCCATGAAGCCAGACAAGGTCATAGTCCTAGAAACATAAAAATAGCGGATTATTCTTTCTTTTTGAAGGCATAAACACAAAATAGCATGTGAAAAGTGAGTTTTTCCTTGTAGAGTGTACTATTTTTCTCCTAAGGTGAACAATAAATCAGCTTTAAATCACTCCTAGTATACACCAGATGTGTCTTTGTGCTATGTTTGGCACCCACACAATTTGCACAGCGCAGAGACCCAGAGTGAAAAAGGGAATAATGGGCGTATCGCACTGATGCATGGCACACCAGTGCAGTCAAACAGGATTTTGCCCTTGATCATAATTTCTCCTTCAGCTGTGCACTTCGGTAATGTAATAAAAAAATAACCAAATCAGCAGTGAGAGAAAAGCAATACACGACAGGCGAGAGGAAAAAAATAAATAAAATAAAGAAATCCACCTCACTTCATTTCACACCGTTCCACTCAACACTTTCAGGGTAAACGAGGTTCAGACGGAGCCCGACCGCAGGAGCAGTTCATTGATCTCCTTTAAATATAAAATATAAAGAAACCTGCAGTGGTAAACCTCGGGGCGAGGCTTTAAAGAGCACAAATCGCTGAAGTGTGGTCTCATTTCTTTGGATTACTTCTGCACTTTTTTTTCCCAAAACACTAAGTTTTTGACAGAGTGATTAAAAACTAGGAGAGGACGCTTGGAAAAGTGCAAGTCACATTAAAGACATCAGCATTCACAGCGTATTTAACTTATGCTGTTTCATTGAACATTTAGTCAAGAAAGAAAAAAATTAAGAAATAATGAAGGCATTTTCCCGGCCTGCATTAGATCCGCAAAACAAAAAAACTAAATTCACATTGGATTAAAGACATGCATTTTATTCAGCATTTGATCAACATTTTAAAAAGCTTGATGTCAATAAATGTGGTTTATAATGAATGACAACCTAGCTCTTCCCTTTTAAGTTTTGAATACTATTAAATATAAAACATCAAATAAAATTGGTGGATGAATGAATGAATGAATTATGCCATATCAGAAGCATTAGCTATATTCATGGCAACACTTATAGTAAATATTCAGTATGTAATTTCAATCATAACACTTTCTTAATCTTCCATTGTACAAACAAATATACAAATAATAACAACACTGATAAAAAGTCATGCAGGTTGTTTCAACTTGATCAATGATAAATATTATAAAATCCCTCAAAAGAAGACACTTTTCAGGGTGCTTTCACAGCTGTAGAGCAATAGTTTTCTTCTGAAACAGGGGGGTTAAATCTGTTATAATGTTTATTTTTGTTCTTGGTGCGGTTCGCTTTCACACAGCAAAGTTTCTAGATGGACCGAAATTATAAAAAAAATAATAATAATCTAAAGTCACGTGCAAGTAAACTCTCCACCCATTGGTTTGGTTTATTTTCCAGGACTCCGCTCAGCTGTCATGCCCCATTATTTTAATTTATGACGATGAGAAATGAGACATAAGCAAAAAGGTGACCTTTTATTTTGAATGGTGACACCCACGGACATGGCCAACATCAAATTTTAATTAATCAGAGGTAAGAATTCCTCATACATCGCCTCATTTCAATTGTCAAGGGTTTTAAAAAATATATTGATTATATATCAGAAGTCGAAGAAATCGAAATGATATTATATATATTTTTAATAGTTCAGTTAGACTGCATGCTTTCACTTTCGTATTCAACATAAAAGGCACTTTTACCGGTAGGGATGATATCTCGCCCTGTTCATCATTCTCTCTTCTTCTACATATCCTTAATACACTGTGATATAGCCACTGTGATATAGTTTGTTGGATCGTATTACTTTCTCACAACAACTGAACCATTCCAGAGTTCATTTTAATCGAGCCACCAATAGATTTGGCGCTGATCAGAGCATGATTGTGGGTTTCACATATGCCCAATCAAACTGCACTAAGGGGACAAACTCACAAGGTCCCGAAACAAACATCTAGGTGTGAAAGCACCCTTAAGCATTTTGCTTCAAATATTTCCTGAACAAAAACGTTCCTTAATTTTATTAAGTAAATATACATTATATTAAAACTTATTCAAAATATGCTTATGCAAGTCATAAATAGGTTTTTCTTCCGCTCTCAATAATTATGCACAAGTCTTAAGTGACATTTCACAATAAGGTTGTATTAGTTTATGTATTTACTAACATGAACAAACACTGAACTGTACATTTATGGATTCATTAGTCATTTACAGTGTTTGGATTTAAGTAATTCATTAATAAATGTTGAACGAATATTTAATACATGTTTTACAAGTATTCTTTATTAGTTCATGTTAGTAAATACATAGGTAGTAACTAATGAAACCTTATAGTAAAGTTTTAGCAAGTTTTATTATGGCCCGTTTCCACTGAGTGGTACAGTACGGTACGGTACGGGTCGGTACGGGTCACCTTTATCAGGCTTGCGTTTCCACTGCAAAAGGGTACTCTTTTGGTGGGCGTGGTGTACGACAGAAAGTTTGTCGACGTCATTTTCGCGCGAGGAAAAGTCTACAGTAATGCTTTATGGGTCGTTCACAAATCATACGGGAAACACTTCTCACAAAACAGATTTTTTTTATTATACACATAAACATTGGTGTAAAAATGTCATTACTGACTGAACATGATCTGATTATAACTGCAGATCAATGATGCTAGCCTACGGTCCGCGATTATATCAAATAAATAAATAAATGCAGCATATATGAGCATACAGCCCCACACAGTCTCCGATGTTACCAAATTACAGAAAAACTACACACAGCAGACATGTATGCCTTATTTAGGTTCAAAAACAATACGAAATAGAGCCCCGTCTGAGCAAACCTCTCATCTGTGTCTTTAATCTTCACCAGTACATGCAGCCTCTCCGTCATTATTCTCTCGTTAGAGAGTAACTCCGTCATTCCGAGTTTATAATAGTCCAGGTTAAGATCTTTGTTATTTCAAACATTGACGCGCACGCGGGCACAAGCGAGAAGCGAAACCTCGCGCTCGCGCTCGCGCTTATGGGCTCGTAACCCATAAGAATCTGCTCTTCTCTCGGCTTTGTGGCCGTTCAAGAAGACGAAAAGGTTTGTTTAAGCTCGGGTCGACCATGGCTCGTTATTATATGCTGATATTATTTCGGAGCATTGCCTCTCGGCTGTGTTTTAAACATGGCGGGTCCTTTGTTTACATTCTGCTTGTTGCATGAGCAAATGACGTATCTCTGTAAGCCAATGGCGTTCAGCTGCGCGTGTAGCTCCACCTTACGGGACCCTTTCTGGGTTTGGTACCCTTTCGAAAGGGTGACCAAAAAGGGGTACGGTACGGTTCAGTTCGGTACGCTTTTAGACAGTGGAAACGGCCTTAAAAGCGTACCGAACCGTACCGTACCGTACCGTACCACTCAGTGGAAACGGGCCATTACTGCCATTGTTCACAATTGAAATGCTAAATTGTGACATGCCGATGCAACTTTTGTTTAGTATTTTGACTTATAGTTGGGTGAAACCATAATGAATTTTGATTTCAAACATTTGAATGATTTTGGGATACTCACATGGTGCTGTTGCTGTTCAGACTGATATCCAAACTGCCCTCTGATGCACTAACGGAGTGCCATGTCAGCCACTTCACCAGCATGCTATTCAGACACTCGATGACACTACACTGTGAGGACGACAATGTGAAAAGGCACATTCAGATCAGGGTGCAAAAAAAAAATCTAAACCTGCTTTCAACTGCTGCAAGCTTAAATAACACCACTCAAACAACAGCCCAGTAAGTGTAAAGATGCCACGGCTTAGTGTGGAAAGAGTAATTCACTTATCTCTGAACTGCTTTAGCATTCATTGACAATCTGGCTCTTGCAGTAATGCCCGTGCTTCATACAAACCGAGAGAAAGGAAGTAAATGACAGTGCATTAAAAACAGAACAAGAACATACAAACCTTGAAAAATACTGTGGAGGTAAAATAAAGCTGCTTCAGCGGCTCAAAGAGAAGCTTGTTCATGTCTAAAGACAAAGAAAAGAAAGAATGTTATAGATTATTTCAAAAGGATTATTTTTTGCTCCGGTTGATAACCTGTTTGACTCAAAGGCCCCCATTTTTTTTAAAGACTACTTGATATTTCTGCCATTTCTGTTTTAATGACAAAATTGCACATAATTATTTACAGAAACTAATACAGCAGGTTTCCATACATCCGTTGATTTCAATAACTGGGTGCTTATTACCAATTAAGTAACTATATTTCTAGTTGATCCTGTTAATTAATACCATTTACATTGTTCAAATATAACTATGGCAATAATGAAATGAAATTACAACTTACACATTACTATTTTTGTGTTACACCACAAAACTAAATATTTACTGCAGCCCGTCGAAAGGAGAAAAAAGGAGTCCAAGAAAATGCAGGTGGACTCATAACAACGACATACAATTGTTTTGGACAAGTACTTGTGCATGTCTAAAGACAAAACATGCATATTTATGAGGTGTGCATTTTTGGTTTATGTTTTTTGATATTTTAATGTTTTATCAATTTTGAACGTTTTAGCAGTTGTGAATGTATTAGTCTGAATGATTCATTTTTACTGTTTTTCTAAACTGTTTTATATCGGTGTGTTTTATTGTTTTTCTGTGTATAGCGCTTTGAGAAATAAGTTTTAAAGGTGCTATATAAGAATAAATTATTGTTATTATTCATTCATTTTATTTAATTTAATGCCATGTCAGCAACCAAGGCTATTTTCATGGAATAAACATTTCAATAATAGATATACAATTAAAAATCAACAACCAAATGAATACATATATTAAATAAGATTTTTTGTGTTAATACATGATAAAAATTCTAAAATCTTTTCTGGTGTCACTTTGTTAAAAATGTCCTTAGGAGAGTTCATTTCATAAAAAAGTCTTCTGGAGTCATTAAAAGCAGGACAGTCCAGTAAAATGTGTTTTATAGATAGAGGAATTTTGCAGTACAAACACTGCGTAGGGTTTTCTATTATTATTATTATTATTATTATTATTATTATTATGTGCAAGACAGTTTGACAATACCATGTTAGTGTGGTTACCATGTAGTTGGAAAACATGGAAAAATATTGTATTTTCAGGCCTGAATGACCAACACGCAGTTTAAGTTTTTTGATAGTCTAAACACCACCTTCTCAAGTTTCAACTAAACCTGTGTTAAGGTTTTTGTACATGTGTTTTTTGTATTCATTATCCTAAAAATTCCTGATGAATTTTGAAAAGTCTGATGCATATTAATTAATTTGTAGCAGGAAAAAACAAACAGCAAAACAACACAAAAGAGTTTTCATGCAATGATGCTTTTGTTCCCGTCTCATCTTCAGAAAAATAAGAAAGAAAGAGGAAATATTGTGCTCCTGAACAGAGGCAGTCAAAAGTATAAAAAAACACACACAGACACCAAATAGTGGCATGAGATAAAGTGTACGACAGCCTTGAAACCAGTATACAATAGTCTACAGCAGTGGTTCCCAACTATCCTGTCTTCATATCAATTCAATTTGTTGTTTTAACCCAATCTGATTTTTATGACAGACAAAAGTTGTGTATTTTGTGAATGACACAACATGAGGTTTTATTTATTGTTTAACATGCGGGGAAAATAAAAATAAAAATCAGAGCAACATTTCAGACTCAGTGTGTGCAATGAACTTTACACTGCAGAAAAGGTAAAACTAGAACACTCACAGAAGCTGGGCATCAAGGGGATGTCACTGAGAAGATCCAGGATCTGTGGTCGAAGCAGAGATCCATCCCACACACTCAGGAATTTATAAAGGAAACTCTCTGTGCTGGAGAAACCCTCCTGAGAACAATGTGCAAACACAAACCCTGTCAACATGGGACCTGAGGATTGTACAAGCAGGGGAACATTCCAGAACACAGAAGAGGAAAAAAGTGACTGATAGGTGTCCTGGGGTTTGCAGAACAACCTGCCACTTTCCTCAAAATAAACATCCAACCTTGAGGCTTCCTATTGGGTAATATGTGTCTTCTGTTGCTTGGTCGTACCTGGAGGAACTGCTGTGAGAAGAGGATGGTGTTTAGGAAGCGACAGGCTTCAGAAGTGTTGTCTGAACTCCCATCCACAGGACACAGTAAAAACTCTATAAAAAAACAGGAATAAATCATATTATGGTAATGAACTCACTTTCAAAGGAGAACATGCTGGCCGGGAGGCACTACAGAACTTTGCATATGCCTTGAAAGGTTTGGCATTACAGCACAGAAAATTTACCCTCTTGCAACGAATGTCCAAGCCAAAAGTTAAGGCGCAGGAAGGCAGACTCGTCTTGTACGCAGTCCAGGTAGTGCAGAGCCAGAGTTGATCCCAGCATTGAACCCATCTGGGCAGGCAGCTGAAAACAAGTTATGGCTTTACGAGTCAAGCAAAAAACAAAAAGCTATGCAATGTGAATCTGCACAACACAGAGACGGTATATCATAACCAAGAGCTGTCAAAACAGCTGGAGGCAAACAAACCGATTCACTCATATGTCTGACTCCTTTGAGACCTGAATTGAAGCTGACAGTTTGGTACAACAATGCAGATTAAACTCATTTCACCATTCTACATACTCGCTCTTTCCAAAAACTGTAATTTGTGTCACTCTACCAACAGCTGCCTCTCAATATGGGACTTCGGCACATAATAAATAAATAAAACTAAGTGACAGATTGACAACGGACATGGCTGAGCCTTTCTGTAATTAACGAGCAAATGTATCATTCATCTGAAAAACGACTGGTTCTAATGATGGGCTTTTCCACAGCGAGAAGGAATCAATGATCCTTCCCTGTGGCCACAACTGAACTGTTTTCTCAACCACATGACTGACTTCAGTGGCTTTTTATCTCACTACTTCCCTAACAAGTTAAGGAACACTGTGACTCTTTTAATTTTGCCCAGAAGTCATCCAGCAGACTTTTAAAAGATTTAATGGGACTTATCTGGCTTGTGAATACCTTAGGTAGATTGATTACAAGGTGGCTTTTAATATTGTAATTTTATGACTTGTCAACTGAGAGTGCAATATATTGCTTAGCGCTTAGATGACAGCATTAAACAACTCGGTAAGATTTAATTTTACATCTGTGAAGGGTGATTGCTGTGAAGCATTCTGCAGTAACATCAAACTACCATAAATGAGGTAGCAGACTTGTCCTACATATTGTGGAAGTTTGGCTCCACCATGTGGCCAAAACATAGTAGTGAAAATGTTTTTGTTTACACTGGGTTTTAGCAGGTTACACCAGACCCAAATTATGTTCCAAGTTTCTGAAAAATGTAAAAGTATGTTTTCACAGTTCTTGAGGCTCCTATAAATGAGACCAAATTACAATAATATAAATTCAACACCCTTTAAGTATATATAGAACAGTTGAACTTCCTGAACATTATACCAACATTAAATACACAAAAAACATACATGATCACTGGTAGCATCTAAAAAAATGTGTATTTTTAAAGTCACAAAAATTAAGAATGTAACATTTTTACTTTAATTTTGATGTTTTTGTTGTATAGATTGCACCTTGTTTATAACAAATTATATGTTCATCTTCATCTACATAATGTCCATATCTGAGATATTTCAATCAGCTATATATTCAAGAACTTCAGGATCTGTATATTCTGCATATGAAATTGTTTCAGCAATGAATTAGTACAGGGATATGTAGGAACGGAAATGGATACATTTTACCTTAAGAAGTTCAGTCAGCATAACTGGAGATTTAATTTCATTAACAGATTTTGAACCCGTTGCCCATCCTCACAACAGACATTTGAAAAATTCCTAATCCAAACCTTGCGATATTACAAAAGATTTTAAACTTTAATTAGTATGTGCAATCCCTCTTTTTTTACATACAATCTATGAAATATTGGCATAATAACATATCAATAAATCGGAATAAAATCACTGTAAAGTGATGTCATGCTACTTTATATTATAGTGGATTTTTTTTTTTCAAATTTCAACATACCGAGCCTTACTGTCATTTGATTGGATGACAATCGTTCACTCTCATGGACTGAAGGCTTTAACTAGATGAAATGCTCAGGAACCACAAAAAAACATAGGCTGACATGTGATGTCCATTATAATGAACACAGGGTCCGAAGGGGTTAAGATTAAGAACATTTTAAATGAAATGTCAGACTTGTACAGGGCACAAGGACTTTTTCTAATGGCTGGTGGAAAATATTTGTACTTGACCCATTACAATTATATCCCTTCTAAGCCACATATTTTAAACAATGTGTAAAAACAAGCAAACTCATGATATATACATACACATTTTTTTCAGAATTACTTTTCTTATTAAAAAAAATAAATTAAAAAAATTAAAAACTGTAATAAACTATTTAAACAGGGTGTCCAGGTCAGCGTCCTCACCAGGTAACTAAAAATACATGGACAACTTAAACAAACGTTATTGTAAAGAAGATAACTAAACCAAATTTGTAAACGGAGTTAAAAAGTGTGTATTTTGTTAAACCTTTTTTTTAGATTGATTGTTGTTGTACCTATTGGGTAGCTTACATGGACAAAAAATGAATACCTATTTAAAATGATTTAAGACCAACACCACCATATTTCAGGGAATTTAAGACTCTTTAAGGCTTAAAATTTTGTTTTTGAAATTTAAGACATCAATACTTAAAAATCTAAGACACCCTGTTACAAATCAGATATGTTGAAGGTGATTAATAAATAAGCAATACACACATCTGCATTTAAAGATCCAATAAATCAATATCATGTTTTATTGCTACAGTCAATAAAAACTCCCCCAAATTTTCCAGCACACCACTAGACACAAACAACATTTGTCCTGTAAGAAAAAGGTGTGTGTTACCTCTATATTGTGAATGTTCTCCAGTAGCTCTTTGAAGGAACGGAGCTCCTGCAGACGTAACCCCTTCTTGCTGGAGTTGCTATCAAACGCTGAGCTCAAGGGAGGTACTGCTAGGTGATGTCGCTTCTGTAGATGTTAGCAAGAAAAATTTGGTTTATAAATTAAAGGCTTAAATCCATTTATTTATGTGTCCTGCATTCCTGTGATTTCAGAGCATTAGATTAGGTTACTTTAAAGCTGAAATACACTAAACAAATTTTAGCAGTCAGTATGCGTATTTCAGACAGCTGTAGCTCTTAGAAATGATTGAAATTGGCATGGTGTGCAATGGAAATAAATTAAAAACGTAAATATTTTTTATTATTTGTCCTGTATTTTATCATTTCAGAGCATTGGGTTATGTTACTTTAAAGCTGGAATACATTAGAAAACATTTGCTACACAGCATGCATATTTCAGACAGTTGCAGCTTAAAAAATTCACTAAAAATTGCAATGTGTATGCTGGGTAAAAAATAGTTTCATTTTCAAGACTCCAGAATCTGATTCCATCCAAAAGAAGATATCAAAGATGTATTTTTTAGAACACATTGTTTTTAAGTTTCCAAGCAAAGTAGCGGGTGTTTCTGTGTGTTTTTTGTGAAAATAAATTTACTCTGTAACAGAGCAATCACACCCGAATTTGCTTTAAAAGACCCAAACTAGGCACATGTCTTTCATTTTGTTCAGATTCAAATATTAGGTGTATACCAGCAGCTCCTTACAGTACTGCACTGATGAATCATACCCTTTTTCTGGAGGATGGTTTCTCTTTCACATCCACGCTGAGGCTCTGGTCAACTAAAACAGCACCTTTGTTCTTCCTCTGCACTGCACTCAGAGCCACTTTCCAGGTGGAGTTGTGGTTCTTGAACCCAGTCTGGGAAAAAAAATAAAATCGATTGCAGTATAAGAATCTGAAACACCTGCAGAAAAACAAGTTCTGCTGGAGAAAACAGTAATGAATACACTAACCCTTGCTCTTGACGGAAGAGAAAGTGTCACTAAGTCTGGGCGAAATACTTTGTAGAGTGCTAGAAGTTGTGTGAGAAATGGTTGTCTGCCCTAATAAGAGAAAATGAGAGTATTGTCTGTATTTATAATAAAATATACTGAGGTGTTTGTTTTAATAGTTAAATTTTTAAGCATATAACAGTTGTCATTACCATTTTTGCCTGAATATCCAACAGTTTCCTGACTCTGTATGGGTGAACTGAGTAGGGGAAAACAAGCAGAAGAAAAATAGAACATCATGTAATACTGCAGCATTCACATACATTTAAAAATTAAATAACCACATAACTAACGACTCACCATGTTCCCGTGTGGTTAAAAGGTATAACAAGTGGCAAATAAAAGGGCACTGTAAAAAAAAAAAAATTTAATTAAAATTTTTTTTTTTTAATTTGGTGGAAAGGTGTAAAACTCATTTCACAAAACAACACTCAAAACAATATCGACATAAACATATTAAACTAAAATTAGCATTTTGCAAGACAATACTAACCAGAGTTTCTTCTATCACAAAGCTGAAAATGAAGCCATAAATGGATCTCAAGTCATCTTTGCAGTCAATCAGGTCAAAAACAGTGAGTACCCAGCGGAGAAAGAGCACCTTCAAAGAAAACAAATTAACGAATCATTAGAGAAACAGATATTTTCCTCCATATTGTGACAAATGCAAGAGCAACATATGTCAGATATATAGAAAAAAAAACGGAAAGAAACTTCTATTCTTCGGTTGTGATCAAATTCAAATTTGTTTATATCCAGTTTCCAGTTTAATTGAAATAGATTCAATGATTAAAGTAGTCCTGCAAATAATATCTAACAAAAAATATCTAATTTCCCCAGATGATTAAGTTGGGAAATTTTATTGAAACTTTTATTTATTTATTTTATTGAAACTTTTATTTAAAATCATATTCATTAAAGAAAAAGTTGACAATTTTAAAAAAAATGATTTTATGCTGACAAGTGATATACATTTCATCAATGATCAGGTTAAATTGACAGTCCTTACCTGTGCATTCATTGGCATTTTCCCTACACACAGCCATGATACCCCCCTCACAATGGCCTCCTGTGGCACCACTGTGGCAGGAATGAGATATTTCAGTATCCGGGAACAGTTTGCAGTTCCTGTTGGATGAAATTCAGTTAATAATTCGTCAAATTAGAAATACTCATTTTTAGAAAGACCCCTATCCCACATCTTGCAGGACAGTCCTGAAACTGGTAGCTCTGTTCTATGACCAGCAAGATTACAGCAGTATCTTGTACAGTTAAAGGCAAAATTATTAGCCCCCCCAGTGAAATATCAAATCTTCTCAAATATTTGCTTAGAGCTGTTTAACTGAGAACATTATTCAACATAGTAGTTAACGACTTATTTTTAATAACATATTATAACTAAATATTTTACAAGTTATTTTTCAAGATACTAGATTTCCGATTAAAGTGCATTTTAAAAGCTTGATTGGGTTAACTAGGGAAGTTCAGTTAATTAGACAAGTCATTGCACAACAGTGGTTTGTTCTGTAGCTAATTCAAAATGTTAAACATAAATAACATTTAAAAAATGTATCTATCATTTATCTATCTATCTATATATCTATCTAAAGTTAAACATCACCTGGGAAATATTTGAAAAGAAATTAAAATTTTACAGGATAGATAATAATTTTGCCTAGTTTTAGCTAAAACTGAGGTCCTTGATGATTCATAAAATGCAAGTTGGAGCTGCTGGCACTTTGAGAGCCAATAAAACTTATACAGGCTAAACAAAATGAATACTTGTGGCTCCAGCAAATACACTGAGGTCTTCTTAAATGAAACGTTCAGCTTCTGAGAATTCAAACAGTCCCGAGTGCATTCACCACAGTTTGGGGTGCAAGCCTTCTGTCAGACTGATGCAAATATGTGATTTAACGTGGTTTGTTTACAACAGAAGAGGAGGATGAGTTCCGTCCATTAAAATATACACTTGTGCATATCTTGGACGCCGAAACATACACAAAATGAATGTAAACAAGAACATCCAACATCTATTTTGGTTTTTGGCCTGTACATTATGCCCAAATCTGCTAGTGACTTTACTAAACTATTTACGACTACAATTTCAGCAAAAACAAAATCTTTAACCTGAATCTTTGCCTATTAACAGAAAAGAATGCATCTGGTGAAGCATGCTATGCCCTGAATATATGAAATTACCTGCATTGAGGCTCAAGGCCAAATCCAGCAGCACTGTGATGACCTCCGGGGGAAGACCCTTACTGACAGCCACTGTCTCCACCACCAAAATATTCCTCTCCAGCTCATCATTCCCTCTGACTGTTGTGCCAGCTTCAACTAAACCATGCATAGACACAAGCAAAGACAGCTTATAAGATTTTACATTAACGCTACATGTGATCGAGCATATGAAGAAGCGTCCGTCAACACAAACAAAAGACCTAACATCCCGAAGACGCTCACTAGTTTACTGAAAACAACTAATAGCTAACAAATAAGCTGATATTTTATACAATGTCGAACTGAAACGCTCTTATAATGCTTAATAAAGTGTTTCTGTTGTGTTTTGGTAGCGCTTACATCGAGACAGATACTTCACCGCTGCGGTAAAGGGATCAGCCTCGCCTTTTTTCTTCTCTTTTTCTGCCAAACGCAAACTCCTGTTGCTCGCAGAGGAGACGGACGACTCTGCTTCTCCGGACGGCTCGGAGACTAACCCCGTAAGGTTAGATACATCGGCCATTCTGCGGCTACATACTATTATTTGTTATGTCTCGCGTGTTTGTTTCGGTCGCTAACTCGCTGCAACAACCCATTCAAACCAAACGCCAAATCTGCCGCGACCGTTTAGACATGCGCATTGGGGCACTTCCGGTACAGCCTCCTCCAGCTACCCTTGCTCAAGCGTCGAAAGCAGGAATATTAATGTTATCAATTTGTTAAGGTTTCTTTATTTTAGGTACAATTAAATTAATCACTTATATTTATCACTATGACTTATGTACAAATTAATAAATACTTTTATTTTAAAAATATTTTACGTTCATTAGAAGATTTAAACGATCCCCTAGTTGACTATTTGTTTATCATATAGTTATGTTTGTTTAACTAGTTACCAGTTAACTATTCGAATAGTTTTTAATTTAATATTCTTTTGTATTAATATTTTATATTAATATTTTATATTAATATAAACATCTTTAATATTTCCCGTTAATTTAAATAAAATGTTTCTCTTAATCGTGCCAGTGAATTCCTAATGTATTAATTTTTACACTATGATCTTACTGAATAACGTAGTAAAACAAATACACCACATTTTGTCACCCAAACAGGTTGTTCCTAAAAGAGATACAGCTGCGGTCCGAAGTTAACGAGTTATGTATATTATTCTATGGTATTACTTATTAAATTATCGTATTTTAATAAGCGTATTACATTAATCGTATTTTGTTAGCGTCTATCCATACCTAAACGCAACTTTCACCGTAGTGTAAAAACCTAGTCATTTTGCCGAGTTATTTTACCGATTATTATTCATGGTTTCTTAAATTACCTTTAAAATTATATTTTATTACCGTCTATCCCTGCCCCAACCCTAAACCCAACTCTCACAGTAATGTAAAAATATTAATTATTATTGTACAGTGTTAGAAGAAGCATGCTTTTTTTGATGTGAGTATCCGCAGCTGTATCCCATCTATGCTCTACTTCATGTGTTTTATGTTGGTTGACTTACCAATGTCTAGTGAAAGACCGCCACCAATTGGACTGGAGCGTGCAAGGTTAAAACGACTTCATTCATTTTCATTTGACAGAGTGCCTTTATTCATCAGGGGTCGCCACAGCGGAGTGAACCGCCAACTTATCCAGCGTATGTTTTACACAGCATATGCCCTTCCAGCTGCAACCAACTGGAAACATACCTACAATCTCACATTCACACACATATACTACGCATGTTTGTTAACTTATATAGCGCATGATGTCTTTGCACTGTGGGGGAAACTGGAGCACCCGGAAAAAACCAACGCGAACACGGAGAGATCATGCAAACTCCACACAGAAATACCAACTGACCCAGCTGAGGCTCGAACCAGCGACCTTCTTGCTGTGAGATGACAGTACAGCCATTGTGTCGCCTAAAATGACTTCAAATATACATTTTAACAGCAGTAAAAACATGTTTTGACAGTCAGTGAGCTAATATGTTGATTACATTTGATAAGTTGATGCATTGATATAAAATTATTGTAAACTGCACAATAATCTATTTTAATGACAATGTGCACTTGTTTTAGATAATTTGGGTCAGGATTTGCATTTTTATTTGCAATACTAGTTTGCTATTCTCAAAAAGTGGACCTTTTTGCTATTATACACCTCATTTTCGGTTGAATATTACATCAAATACTGCATTTTAGAGACATTTTAAGCACTATTCTGAATTATCTTGTCGGATGGTCATATAACCACACTTTTTGACTATTTTAGCCAAAATGGTATTCAAATACATTTTAATAAAAAAAATAACTCATTGGATGAACTCAATTTAATTGAGGGCAAGATTTCCATCCAATAAATTTGTTTAGCACCAACTAAAAATATCTATATTTACATAATTAAATGCAATTGTGTTGGTCCAACATGATTTTATCAAGTTTAAATGCATTTGTATCTTTATTTAACTTAAACTCAAAGGTCTGATAATATCATGTTTGTCTATTATGTGTCGTACATTTTGAAGTCTCCTAGTTTTATTTGAAGTTATGCTAAATGAAGCCATGTAATGCACATTTCATGAGTTACATATGCAGTTGATTTAGAATGATCTCAGAACTAACTTTAGGACATTTATTGCTCAATGAGCAACGCAACAAACTTCATTGCTGCTAATGCGAACACCCAAAGCATGGGTGCTTCAGCAAGGCGGTAACCTCAAAACTCAAAACATTTTATGAAAATCTTCTAAATCTTCAAACTAAAATATTAAACTCTAACAAGTCTTTCTGTTAATGTAAAACATCTAAGATTACTTTTATTGTCAATATTTTAATTTGCTTAATTCAATCCCACGCAAACCATGCTGGGAAAAACAAATCCCTTAACCAGGTAGTTGGACTAACACAATTCCGTCATGTTGTCCCAACACAAAACGCTTAAGTTAACTTAATGGTTGACAAATTTAAGTGGACTGAACATAAAACAAAGAAATTAGCCAAAGAAATTACAAGAATTGTGTTGTTTCAGCTCATTTTAAACAAGTAATTTGAACAACCAGCAGTGATAATTTTTTTGAGTGTGGGTCGCTTTTGGTGCTTCACATTTTTTTATTGGTCATTTTTTTTGTATCAAGAATAATACTTGTAAAATGTTTTCTCCATTTAAACAGAATACAGTAGCGAAAGATTGCTTCTCTTATACTTTTTTGTGTATTTTCTTGCACAGCTGGATGTTGGACTTGTGAAAAATATTTGTTAGCATTGATCAAAACTGATTAGCAGAAGTCACAAATAAAGCGACAGCCAGCAGAGGATTCCGCTTGATCTTAAAGCCTTTTTCGATGGGTTATTTTCACCATGATAGCATGGCAGTCAAAATAGACCAAATGAGCTCATGTATGGGACAAATTCTTGACCTGTGAGGGGGTCTTCCGAACCGCCCCTGGCTACGAGCCCGGATAAAATAACACCTCTGTTTTATGTTCTGTTCTGTATCTTTACTCAAAACAAGCAGCATATTTTTTAGTAAACATTCAGACATACGAGAGGAGGTTTCTTCATCTTAATCTATAATCTCCCTTCAACTCAGTATTCAATCTAGCAGTCGATTAGTAAACCAAAACATGAACTGAGGATTTAAAATGAGAAAAAACGCCTCCAATGTGCATTACTGGAACAGAACAGTGGAACACACTGATTTAAAACAACACACTACAAGAAAAAGACACAATTTTAGTAATAAAATGATCTTGTTAATCGGTCTTATAAGGAGAAAAGAAACCATCAGAAGACTCCAAGGATAAGACTTTTATTGGACTGCGCATTTCAAGTCAAAATAGAAAATCAAAACTGATCAAATAGAGACAAAACTTCTGAAATATTATAATCAAATTTTTAAAAACAACATACAGGAGGATAAATAATAACTCGCAATCTTATCATGGGACAAGTACTGTATTTCTTAAATTGATAAAAACAAATGTAAACAGAACCACTTTCATGTAGTGCTCATTAACAGTTGCTCAGAAAGTAAATAAAACATCTGTTTCGGTTAACTGCATCACAGTATGTTCTTTAAAGTTGCATTTGGGATTTAATTTAAAGGGATAGTTCACTTAAAAAATAATATTTTCTCACTATTTACTGATTCCAAGTTTCTTTATTCTGTCGAACACAAAGAAGATATTTTGAAGAAAGCTGAAAACCTGTAACCATTGACTTACAGAGTAGGAAAAATAAACACAATGGAAGTCAATGGTTACAGGTTTCCAACATTTTCCAATAATATCCAGCTGCAGACGTGTTTCAGCACACACAATCAGGGGCGAACCAACCATATATGATTATGATGAATGTCAGTGTTATTAATGTCTTCTCGGACCTCGTCATCAATATATTTTTATTCATTCACTTTCATTCACTTTCTTTTCGGCTTAGTCCCTTTATAAATCAGTGGTCACCACAGCGGAATGAACCACCAACTTATCCAGCATATGTTATTATGCAGCGGATGCCCTTCCAGCCACAAATATTATATATATATATATATATATATATATATATATATATATATATAGTTAATAAATAGTGTACACAATAGTCAATAGTGTATACTATTTTCACAAATATGGCGATCGAGGCAAATGGGGAAATGCTGTTTCCGATCACCATTCAATATAATAGACCTGACAGTTTTCTATCAGTCATCATAGATGATCAGTCATTATTTATCTGACAGAGTCACAGATAAGCACAGATAAATTCAATAAAGAAAAATATGCTAAATACACAGCGTTTTATTGTTTTCCGAAGAGTCTGAAAGTATTCAGGTGTACAGTAATCGAATAATCAAATGTAAAATAATACTGCATAGTCTTTGTTTTATAAACAATTCCTTAAAATTATTTGTCATTAATTTTCAAATCTACAAACAATACATTTCTGATACCAGAACGCTTTTAAAACCCCTCAAACATTCATAGGCCTCAAAAAAAAAAAAACACTTGCCAAATGAACAATTATAATCTCAACATTGCATATACTTGCAATGTGACTATTGCAAATGATGACATTGAGATATCAATGCTGAAACAATATATTGTGCAGCCCCAGTGAATACTGTCACTCGAAAAGTAGAGGATTAAGCAGAAGACATCAGTGAGCAAATCAAAGTAAAAACTAGTGTAACTCCATTCTGTTTTAAAGGAGGTCGTTTTTTACTGTAATAAGTTCATTATAAAATGTAAACCAAAAAATATATATACTGTATTAGTTAATATAAAGCGATGTTTTCTAGTGATTTTTAAATATTATTCATTAAATTAGGAAATTACTCATGGCAACTATATTTACCTTCAGCCCACTAGCCTCAATCAAGTTTGGTTTTTGGCCCTTCATAAAAAAAAAAGTTTGGGCACCCCGGCGATATAACAGTGAAATAATGACTGAAATGGTCTCGATCACCATATTTGTGTTAAACAGTAGGTGGCGATATTGCTCCTAAAGAGTTAGTCATCCTTAGCCAAGAAAAAATAAACTGATTCATCATTAACCATATATGGTTCTCCCCTGCCTAGATTGTGTATGCTGGATTGTGTGTGCTGAAATGTGTTCAGGTCTGCAAGTCTGCAGCTGGATATATCTCAACATTTTTCAAAGTATATTCTTTTGTGTTTAACAGAGAGGGAGTGAACAATGACCAAATTTTCAGTTTTTTGGTGAACTATCCCTTTAATGCAGGGCATAAATAAAAATATCAATAATAAATACAGGCAGCAGGGAATAACAGTAGTTTAATCTTTCGCTGCAAACCCGCAGCCAAAACAGTTGCCTCAATGGTGACTGTCCATATTGTATTTTTAGATAAAGATTTACAATTGAAACATGAGGTAAAGATAACATGACAACTGATTCATTTTTTCTGGCTTCTGATATGTAGCTCTGGGACATAAATCACCTGTCGCTTTTTTTTTTCTTCCTCCGAGCACCTTCTCTACCATCAGAGAAACGTGGATCTTCTGCGCGGCGCCCTTTCAGAAACGACGAAGCTACGAAACTTTGACTTTGTTCTTTTCCTGGGCGTTGATCTGCTCTTCTCGTCTCTCCTCTCGCTCGGGACGATCCTCAGCCTGCCGAGCGATGAGCAGTCGACACGTCAGCAAAATCCCGAAAACCAGAGCGTGGGCGTAGCGTTTTAGAGGATCCCCGACCAACTGGTGGAAGAAAAGCACGGCCAACATGACAAGCAGCAGAATAAAGTTGGCCACGTCTTTGGGTCTCCCTGGCACGAGGGTCAGAACTATTCCACATCCCACCTCAAGAGTACCAATGATCTTGCGTAGAAGCACAGAAGAAACGCCCATCTTTTTCAATGCCGGAAGAGCCTTGGCGTAACTCTTGTACGCTCTTTTCTGGAAGCAGAACATAATATAGTTTTCAAAATCTGAAACATGGGCATAAAATCATCTGTTCAATTGTTGTGTTTGAAATTCAAGCTTATGCTTTAGAGCTCGGGAGCGTGTCATAAGCAACGCAATTAATTATTGGTGTTTAGGCCAAGGGAGCCTGAGTCCCATTGATCTCTATTGACTTTTGTTGTATCACTTATACACTCATCAGCAATAAACTGTAAGTGCTCGTACTACAGGCAGTGAAGAAAATCATATATGGAGATGTTTTCTTGCAGCAGCTCGTTGATGACCTGTCAATTACGGATAAATCGTTCGTTTATTTGATGCGCTACAGAACTGCCTTTGGGTCCTATTATAAACTCGACGCAATAAGGCATAAGATTTAGGCGATTTGTTGCTATTTACAGATCAGCGCAACCCTGATTTTCAGGTTTTGCGCCAGGTTGTTTAAATAATAAATCCATTTGTGCCAATGTGTGGACTCATGGGTGTGCGTTGCTATTTTGAGGAACTGAAATAGACAGTGCCATTGACCAACTGAAATTAACTGAATGAACTAAACTGAACCTCAACACTGAAAACTGGACTGACACTGTTTCAATTTTTTATAATGCATGTGAAGCTGCTTTGACACAATCTACATTGTAAAAGCGCTATACAAATAAAGATGAATTGAATTGAATTGAATTGAAAGCTGGTCTAAAGTCCAGCGCAGAGCACATTAGATATGTATCTACACATTGCTTAATACACATAGGATATACAGTAATACACAATATCTCTACATATGAAACAAATTAAAGATTACAAAATTAAATATTACAAAATATATTATTTTCTACATAAATATAAAAAACACTACCTTCGTGTCTTCGCGTCATGTCGGGGGGCTTTTTCAGTTTATTCATGACAATTTGCTTTTGTATAATGTTATTATTATCAGCAGTATCATTTATTATATGCATAATTATATTTGTTTTAATAAAAACTAGTTTAGATTTGTCCACCTGTCGGGTTTTTGAGACGTTTGCATCACCATATGGCATATAAGAACAGGACGTGTGCTTGGATATAACTCAGTTTTTTGACCACACTTCGTTATTATTGAAACTGAATTTAGAAATGGTTTTGAAACAAATATTTGCGCTAAACAAGCCAAAATAAATATGTCGGCTAATGGATGTCTTTAGTAGAGTGCGTACAACACCGTTTCTTTACTCCACGAAAGTAAAAGAGTAAAGTTAAAGGAGTAAAAGTAAAGTAAAGAGAAAGTAAAGAGGCCGAAAGGAGGAGGCTCGCTCTTTATCCTCACAATGCAGATGGTCTGTTTAACTGTTTTCTCGCTAGTGAAGCATTCAGTTTTCTACTTACAAAGTCCGCTTTGTAAATAGCAAATGCACCATGGCGCGATGCAACTGACTCTTAAAGGGAATGGGAGAGGAGACTCTGATTGGTATAATGCACATTATGCTGAAAACTAAAATATAAATATAAATCAGGAAGTAATCTGTAAGAGACTGGAATACAAGTACATACAATTACAGCGGGATAAGAACAATAAGTAACAAATGAGAAATAGAAAGAAAAAAAAATGATTAAAGAATAAAGAAAGGGGAGGTACAAAATTAAATAAAAAACACAGAAAGCATCAAATATTAACTTACTGCAAGCATGATATTCTCATACGTTTCTTCTAACTTGTCGATTTTTTTGTTGTTAACGTTGAGCTTTAAGCAAGGAATCAATTTTAATTAAGAAATGAGCAAACGAGGGAGATTAAAGAAATTTTTATTTGTGGATAAAAGATTTAGCATAGAAAATAAAGACGGTTCTATGTAATCTTCATTTTTATTTTGGGAATTATAATAGTAACGAATAATATATTTCAAGTTGAAGAGTTGTTTAGTTGATTGTGATTTGTTTAAATCATTCATTCGTTTTAATTTCGGCTTAGTCCCTTTATTAATTGAATGAACCACCTGACTTAATTAATTATGTAAATTATTATTAATTATAAAAATCCAACCAAAAAGTTTGTGCGATTCAAAGTTTCCTCACTTTCCTTGCAGAAAGAACAAGTATCTGCAATAATAAAGTCAATTTTGTGTAGAATTTTAAAATGAATTTCCTTTGCTTTGCTTGCGGATTACATATTTATATGTAAGAAGCCATGTTCTTTTCCAGTAAATATCTTGTATTAACACTGACCAATAGGATTTCCTTCTTGGAGCGATTAGATTTTTTTTGTTGGAGAATTCGAAGAATAAGTTTATTGTTGCAATATAAATATATAAATATAAACTATTGTTACACTGAATGACGATTTTAGTGGGAGTAAATACAGTAATATTGACAAATAGCACAGAAAAAATCTAAGATTTAATCATGACTAGGCATGGGCCGGTATAAGATTCTGTTGGTATGATAAACTTGGACAAAAATATCACGGTATGACGGTATTGTGATTACTGCTCTAAAATATATTCCTTTTAAATGTCTGGGTAAAAAAAAAACAACTTTTTTTCCCCCTTTTGAAAACAAAATATTTAATTTTGAGAAACATTTATAATATTTCAGAACCATAAACATGTCAGGCTAAATAACTAAAATGAATTGACTTCTGCTGTCTTCGATAGTTTCAAAAACACAGATTTGTTTATAATTTTAAGCGGCATTTTTGGATATACATTTTTTTACTGGAAATACTGTTGTCCTTAAACTTACACATTCCTTAGGAACGGTATCGCAGGACATTTTGACGGTTTTAAAACCTTGGCTGTTTCTCAATATGCGTTCTTCAGCTGTCTTGCGTCCTCGTGTTCTCGTGTAACGTCATCATCATCATCCGCCGAAGTTCAGTTCCGATACTCAAGACCGCAATAACAGAGGAGGCATGAAAGTTCCCAGATGTGTTCTTGATATCGAGGACGCACCGATGCAGACTTGAGCACCGAACTCGCTCTAGAAGTCCCAGAAGTCATTGCGACTGGAGGTGGGAAGCGCAGCATTTTGTATAGATTTATTATTAAAGTTCAGAGATAACAGTTATTTACCTCAGGAGTTTCACTAAATGAGACGGTGAAAGTAAACATTAGCATGAAGATCTTATTAAAGGCATAAACACATTAAGGGTGTTTATTTGTTGAAATTCGTATTAAAATCTGTTTTACTTGTGTTGTGCAGCGTATATTTCTGAAGTCTTTATGCATAAAATATATTGTGAAACAGGGGGATAACAATAAATTGCTGTTTGATGCTGTAATGTTTAAATAATTTTCGGTTAAAGATGTGCGAGGGTCACATGACCATCAGGGAGAACGCAGCATCTCATTCCTCACAGGACGCGTTCTCTGTCCTCGCGGTCTCCCAAATTCATTCTTCCGATGTGACCTGGCAAGACCAGTCTCCACAAGAACACGAGTCCGTTCTCTGCGTTCTTGGAATTGAGAAACAGCCATTGACTTTTCCAAACCGCGGTATACCTTGAAAACGAGTATCGTCCCATGCCTAATCATGACATTGTGAGTTTACTGCTCACAACGACCCATAGATTTTAATTAATTCCAGGACACTGTATAATACAACTTAAAAGGCAGTCAAAGAGAAGCTCTTTTACACACATAGATACATACACACCTAATGTAAATATCTATGACAATGACCCAGCTGCACTGCTGCGAAACGTGTGCTGTAAATTATTAAAAAATTACAATATTTGATCGCGTCCATCACAGCAGCCGCTGCACCTGCAGATGGAGGACAGAATCTGCTAGAAATAACGCGTCGCCATTGCTTAATCATGAACTGCTGAAAACGCGTTAATTTGAGCGATATCAGAAATTTCCATCTCACGTCACAGGCCCGAGACCGTTTGTTCTGTTCAACATGAAGATGATGCGCATTGTGATGTCATAATTGACCTATTTACGCCGTAATAAAGCAACGTTGCGATTTATACGCGGTTGAACTGCTCCAACGACGTCCAGTCATCTTACATAAGCAATCTAATTTTACGTACGTTTTTATATACACACTTTAGATATGGTGAATCAACTGCGGCTTGATTTATATCCAGCTTGACAGCTAATGCAAAATAAATAATATACATCACACAAACACAAATTATATAGACAGAAAATGCAAAAAGAGCCAATTACATTAACACACAGTGCTTAAACAAAGCTGCTGGAGCTTCGTTTGCTTACTGTGGTGCAGAAAGGACGATCCCTTACCATTTCACTGTAGGCGTCTTTGCTTAATCTTGGGGTGAGTTTAATCGTGCCCATGAACACGAAAAAGAGCCCCAGTGCAAAGGAGAGGGCGACAATGGTGACTGTTCGCGGCGAGGCCATTTTCGGTGAGGTCTCCTTCCGATTGGCATCCGTTGTCCCGCTCCAGCTTTTCTTCTTCACTGTCCTGCTGAAGATGCTGAAGGGGGAAGGGCTCCCATACAGGCAAAAAATGGCTGCATGTCATTCCGCTGCAGTGACGATAATCGCCGCTAGAGGCGCTGCCGCTGACCTGTCCATAGACTCACTGCAGTCAACGAGCAGTGCTTGTTCTCTCACACTGGAGGGCATCAGCAGACTTTCAACAAGATTATTAAGCCTCATGAAATTTCAATTCATTTTTTAAATATTTCCTTTGTGATGTTTAACAGAGACTTTTTTACAGTCTGTTTCCTTATTTCAGTTGTTTTCTTCAGGTGAAAGACCAGTTTGGCTGGAATAAAAGCTTTTGAATGGAATAAAAGTTTTAATTAATATACAAATATGTTTTTAATAATTAAAAAAAACATTTTTAACAATTGTGTACTGTTCAAATGTACCCTTTCGTCATGTTAGTGGCTGTTTTTACCCCATTGACTTCCATTATAATGACATTTTTTAAATGCAAAGCCTTGACACCATATAATCATGCATTCTTGATTTAAAACATTTTCAAAGGGGGTTTAATAATTTTGATTTTAATTGTAAACATATCTGAAAATGAAGGTGACACGGTGGCTCAGTGGTTAGCACTGTTGTCTCACAGCAAGAAGGTCACTGGTTTGAGTCTTCGAGGCATTTGTGTGTGGAGTTTGCATGTTCTTTTGTGTTCGCGTGGGTTTACTCCGTGTGCTCTGGTTTCCCCCACAGTCCAAAGGCATGCAGTATAAGTGATTTAAGTAAATATAATAGGCTGTAGTGTATGAGTGAGTGTGAATGTGAGAGTGTATGGGTGTTACCTGGTATTGGGTTACAACTGGAAAGGCATCTGCTGCGTAAAACTTATGCCGGAATAGTTGGCGGGTTCATTCCGCAGTGGCGACACTTAAATAAGGGACTAAGCTGAAGGAAAATGAATGAATGAATGTTTTTATACAGTTGAAGTCAGAATTATTAGCCCCCCTGTTTATTTTTTTGTCCCAATTTCTGTTTAACGGACAGGAGATTTTTTTATTAACACATTTCTAAACATAATGGTTTTAATAACTCATCTCTAATAACTGATTTATTTTATCTTTGCCATGATGACAGTAAATAATATTTGACTAGATATTTCCAAGACACTTCTATACAGCTTAAAGTGACATTTAAAGGCTTAACAAGGTGAATTAGGTTAACTAGGCAGGTAAGGTTATTTAGGCGAGTTTGTGTAATGATGGTTTGTTCTGTAGACTATTGAGAAAAAATTGCTTTAAGGGGCTAATAATATTGACCTTAAAATGTTTTTTAAAAACTGCTTTTATTCTAGCTGACTTTCTCCAGAAGAAAAAATATTATCAGACATACTGTGAAAATTTCCTTGCTCTGTTAAACATCATTTGGGAAATATTTAAAAGAGAACAAAAATTCAAAGGGGGGTTAATAATTCTGACTTCAACTGTATATGTATTTTATAAAAGTATGTACTTTGCACTTAAAATTATTCAAATTTAGTTATGAAAAGTTATTAAATGCACTTTTAAATGTGCATTTAATAACTTTTCATAACTAAATTCGAATATGTATAATATATTTGTATGTAAATTGATATTTATGCACCCTCTCCTCCTTTTTTGATCATTTTTTTATTATAATTTATTTTCTAATTTATTCCTTCTTGTTAAGGAATGTGAAGTGATTTTGATGTATAATGAAACTGTACAAGCTGGTTCTTGTTAGTAAAGCAAAAAACTTCTGTGACATTTTAACTCTTATTCAAATATTTCTCAAGTGATGTTTAACAGAGCAAGGATTTTTGTGCAGCCTGTTTCCCATTATATTTTTTCTTCTGGAGAAGTTCTTATTTCTTCCAGTTCACATAAAATCAGTTTTAAATGTAAAAAATTATATAAATATTTTTAAAATATTTTCACCTTAATCGATATTCACCCCTTAATCAATGGTTTGTTTTCAGTGAGCTGCAGAACAAACCACTGTTATCAGACAAATTGACTAATTTTTCTAAATTGTTTAGTTAACCTAATTAACCAGGTTAAGACTTTATATTGCACATTAAGCTGAATGTATGTTGCAAAATAACTAATAAAATAGTATGTACTGTCATCATAGCAAAGACAAAAGAGAGTAAAAAAATATTTTTTTAAACAGCACTAAAAACAGGGAAATATCTAAATAAATAAAGATTTGCAACTTCACACGAGGGCTTATACTTTTGCACACACTTCATGTATACATCTGTTATCCTTGAAAATCAGGGTTATTCCATTTAATGTTGATTTCTGAAGTGAAGTTGAAGTTTAAACATTGGTATTGTGATGTCTAAAAATTTATACAAACATGCCTGAATGGACGGCACATTTACTGTTATTTTATGCAGACCAAAGATTGTATTATTGACAAGAACTTTTATAAATAGGGAAGAAATGTTGTATATGGGGTTCATACACATTTTTAATACTAAAGTTCAATGACTTTTCCAGGACTTTTCCAGGACTTTAGAGTAAATTTTCATGACCTAATGTTTAATGTAATGTCTACATGGTAAATAATAAGAAAAGTTCAAAGTTATAACAGCATATCATAAAACATGCAACAATCTGTTTAGTTTAAATTAATCTTTGTGTCTATGTCAAACTTATTTAGATAATGTTCACACAGCACTAATAATGCGAGAGCATGTGTTTGGCCATGGACAGAAAAGAAGTAAAGACAACTAACCTATTTTTAAATATTCAGACATTTGTTCAACTAATTTCCATGACTTTTCCAAAACTTTGTGGGTTTTCAGTTTTCCCAAAACTTTTCCAGGCCCGGAAAATGCCATGACTTTTCCAGGTTGTTCATGACCGTATAAACCCTGTATATAAGAAACAGTATAGCTTACAAAATTAAACCATTACCAGACAGTTTATTAGGAAAGAATGAATTTTTAAAAATGGTGAAATAAACCTGATTTATAAAACACTGGTTTTGAACTGAACAGAATCAACAGATTTTCAAAAACAATTAACCCCTCCACTTTAAGATATTAAGATATTTAATTTCAATCTATTGTGGTTATGGAACACTTGACATTAGAATGGCACATCACTGTCTATTTTTAAACCACTCTTAAAAACATCCCAAAAACATTAAAATTTATTCAGTTGTTTTTCTTGCTTTCACCTCTATATTTTTATAATTATCTTTGTATTTTACTCTGTCTTATCTACAGCACTCAGTATTGTGACTGATTTTAAATGTGCTTTATAAATGAACAAACTTGATATCGCAGCAATATTTAGATCAATATTTATTAGTTTCACTGAAAAACATCAGGGATGAATATTTGAAGAAAGCACCCCATCATTCAGTTTTTCTCCTTATAAAACCATCACACATCTATAAAAAGTACAAATGGGCTAAAAAGATTTAAAGATGTACAAATAAATAACATTTTACAAAAAGGGGGGTGGAGTAGGCATCTTATTCAAACCAGTAAAGAACAAAGACAAATATATCATTGCATTGCACACCGAAGTAAACCATCAGACTGACTGATTTTAGGTTAGGTCACATGCAAGTTATAACACAAAACTCTGTTAATATCATCACTTTCATAGGAAGTTTCTCTTTTTGAATTAAACACAATTTTTCTTTTAAATAATTGATCAAATTCTTAATACAATTACTTACATAATTAAAAAAAATACCTCAAAAGGTACTGATGCTGACCTTCTAGCGTTACAAAACAGTATCTCTAGTTGGTAGCTCTAGATGGGTTCAGTTCATCGTCCAGTGGGTAAAAGACCTCCATAAGCGGTTCATCAGTTTTTCTTCAAAGATCTTCATCACATCCGTTTTCTTTACTATCCCGACACCATGTCCTGTTCCTGTCGGGCTTTGAGAGCCAAAATAGCTTTTCGGTAAAGGTCTATTAGGAAACAGGCAAATTGCTTTGAATTAGTTTTCTACATGTCTACAGATCAGGGCTGTCTATGTTGATCAAGTTCATTTGTTTGTTTTCTTGTTTTAAAATCAGTGTGGTTAATCAATTATTGCCATAAAAGCAAAACTTTTAGAAATTCCTCCCACAAGGCCAAATTGCACCCCAAGAGCAGCCCTGATCACAATGAAGAGTGGTTTGGGGGTCACTGATGCTCACCGAAAGTATTGGACAGATCAACAGGCTGTGTGTAAGCAGCAGGAACTTCCTCTGTGTTTATCTTGTTTTTTCGCTTCACTTTAACTGTCTTCTTTTTCTTCTTTCTTTCCTCTTTTCCTGTATAAAAGCACACGTTTAAAGCATAAGGATGCAGTATTTCACAGTTTTAAAAACATTTAAGTGCTCTACCATCCAAGAAAATGTGATTGTATTGATGTGAGAGCTGACATTATCAATTATATAACTTAAAAAAGACAGTACAGAAGCATTTACTCACAAAAATGCAATAGAAAATATTAAAACACAAATGCAGGGTTTTGTGTTTTACAGTGGGGGAAATAAATATTGAACACGTCATGTTTTTTTCCTGGGAATAATATTTCTAAAGGAGCTGTTGACATGGAATTGAACAAACAGTACAAACATATAAAAAAAAAATCTAAAAGTTTTGTTATGTGTAACAACAATGGAATGACACAAGGAGAAAGTAATTTATGTAATTTATATAAAAGGATTTTGGCATCTACATTACATTACATGGCATTACATTAGATGTTGAACTGATGCTGCTAATGATGAAGGGCAGAGGTTTGCTAAATAACTACTGAAAGATTTCAGCTGCTGTCTGGGCTTTGACTGCCTTTCTATACCTCCCTTTCTTCATGTGTTCAATACTTTTCCCCTGCATCATTTCATTTTATTACACATAATTTTATATGTAAACTAATTAGACTTGTTTTCTTTGCATATATGGATTTCTTTGGTCGTTACCAACATTCGGTTCAAAATTTAAGCCAGCAGAATGTATAGAAATATGTTTTCTGAGAAAAAGGTGATGTGTGACAATGCTTATTTCCTCCACTGTTTATTTATATGATATGATGTAGTGAAGTAATATTGCACAAGCAAAAGTGACTGAATATTTCTGTGAACGCAATCACAGATGTGCATATTTTAGACATCATATTGTCTCTTCTTGTCTGTTTCACCAATGAAAACAGACCCAATCAAAGCCAGAGCAGAACATTTGTGTGTTTCAGAGAAACGCCGCTGTCTCAATGCTGAATGAATCTGTTTTAAACAAATAATGTGAGCCAATGATCCATTCATAAAGAGTCGCTTGCTTCATTTGTAAATAAATCAACGGTTTTGAATGAATCATTTGAATGAATGATTCAGTGAATTGTTAATACAAGGGACTTGACGATTTTAAATTTGATTTTGTATGTGTTTCTATAAAATATTTATAAACGCCATATATATGACACTATTATCTGACTTACAAAACAGTCAAATAAAACGTATCTTTATCTATGCAGTTATTAATCTGAAGTACTCATTAAGCTGTAGATGAATAGGAGTGGGATGCCACAGGGTTCACTACTGGGTCCTTTCTTGTTGTGCTTATTCTTGTTGTGTAAGTCTTATATTTTTAAATAAATTTATCCATGACAGACCTAACCATTCAAGATACCAAAACAAAAGCAATTTCACAAGATATTAATTATCTATATTATTAATTATCTAATTATCACCAAAGAATACTGGGATGTCTTTTTTCTTATATAGCATACACCTACATTATAAGTCTCAAACTCGATTCCTGGAGGGCAGCTGCTCTGCATAGATTTACTCCAACCTTAATCACAGCTGATCCACTAGAAACTATCAAGCAGGTGTGAGTTGGGGGTGCTTGGAGCTAAACTGTACAGAGCTGCGGCCCTCTAGGAATTGAATTTGAGACCATTGCTCTACATAAAAGCTTGCTGACACCAAGTACCTTTGGATGGTTTGGAGAGCTCACTGTTGGGGGATTCTGGTAAACCAGAGTTCTCTTCTTTTACTTTGGCTTTTCGTTTCAGCTTCCCACGTTTTGGAGGCAGTAATGCACTGCTGGCTTTATCTCTCTGGATGTTGTGCTCTTGTTCTGCTTCATTTGCTTCAGCCTCCTCTTCCTCATTGAATCCTCTGCTGGGATTCTCCTTCTTAATTTTAACCTTCACCTTCTTCTTTTTGCTTAATTTCTTTTTGAAAGAGTTCTCCTATGACGTCGAAGAGTAAATCAGCAAGGTAAGTGACAGTCAAGGCCTGTATACACCAAAGATGATAACTATAACGATACACATAAACTGTAGCTATCTCTAAATACTGTATAAATAGTCTAATTACTAGATAACTCTAAATACTGTATAAATAACACAGTCCACACCACAATGGTAACAGAACAGAGAAAGAATATCACTGGAATTATTTATTTTTTTCCAGCTGACAAATGATGAAAACATTAAAAAGCCAATCAGAATCCATCTAGCTTTATAATGATGAGGATTTAATGCATGCAGATGACATAACTGCAGCATGCACTTTGAATAGACAGATATTGTCAATGTTATAGGCTCTAGTTATTATTATTAGAGTGATTAGGGATTTAAACAACACTAAAGATCTGTAAAAAAATGTTACCTTATTTAGAATATTTTTGATTGGTTGCAGAGTCCCATTTTTTCTTATAGTTTCACCGTGCTGTTCTTGACGAATATCTGTTTTGCTTGTGGGTATTCTGCAAAACAAGATGAGTTTTATACATCTTATTAGACATACATTTTATTATATACTACCGGTCAGAAAGTTTAAGGTGATATATATATATATATATATATATATATATATTTTTTTTTTTTTTAAGAAACAAATGTGTTTATTTGAAAAGGATGCCTTTATCAGATTAAAAAGAGGACAATAAAACATTCTGTTTCTTTGAACTTTATTTTGCACAGAAAATCCCCCCCAAAAAACATTCCAGCAAAAAAACAAAACAATGCTGAAAATATGTCTGGATTCATCTGCTCCTGCTGATCTTTCTTGGAGGCACCACCTACTGGACATTATTAGTTTGGAATACACCACAGCCAAAATAAATGGTGCCAGTAGGAAAACTGTACAATTTTGGGAATCACTTTATTTTGATGGTCCCTTTATTCACTTTGTTGAATTTACCTTACATTGCATCTAAATGCCAACTAATTCTCATTAGATTATAAGTAGACTGTTAGGTTGGGGATAGGATTAGTGCAAGTTGACATGAACTTGCAAAGTTTCTTATAGTCAGTTAGATGTCAGTTGAAGGAGCAGTATGAGCAGTTATTAAGTAGACTATCTACTAATACTTAAACGAGAAGTAATTGGCATGTAGTTGCAATGCAAATTGTAGTCAACACAATGTGCAATAGAGACCATCAAAATAAAGTCCATTTTGGTTAATTATTACACTGTATTAGATATGCTTCAATACGGATTTTGTACCTATTATTGCAGTATTAATATTTTCATTTTACTGTTCTGTTGAGTGGATCTCTGGCTTTGTTATATATAGTTCATAATCTAAAAAGTTCAATAAAAAAATAATAATTTACATATAGTACTAATAATAGTAACCAAATCAGAAAATTAGGATGATTCCTGGATAAAGAAAGTGAAAATACTGCCTGCTGAAAAATCAGTCTTCCCATTAAAGTAATAAACTGTACTTTAATAACAATTTAATACAATTTAATACTATTTAATGTAATACTATTTCTCAATACTAGTATTGAGTATTTTTAATGAGACTGTTAAATGTTGCTTTGATAAACATAAGAGAAGTCTTTAAAAGCATATATATATAAAAACACACACACACAACTTTTGATCTATATAAAAGTTTAGATAAGGCACATTCTACCAGAAGCGTACATTATCTGTTCCTGACATAAAAACATAAATACAGTGAAGAAGAAGTATTTTGTCCCAAAAACATCTAAAATAGACTGATGGTTGATTTCTGTGAGTTGTTCTGTAAAGGGATATGTCCTTCATTTGCTTCTCAGATTTTCATTATTAAAAACACTTTACAAATTTACAAACCCTGTAATTGTCCTTGTCCTCAGCCCATTTAAACCTACAGCTTTAATAGTTTTGTAATGCTAAAAACTGTTATTTAGATAGAAAAACTTCAGAAATAGCAAGTTTAAGTTGTTATCATTCACATCAATTGATTAAAACATGACATTATAAATATATTCTACAAATAAATACTACAAATATATAACACAAATTTACAAGTGTCTACATGTTTAAAGGTCTTAAAGGTCAGGCCATGTCACATTATTTATAAATGAAAATGTACGTTTCTGGTAGAACGTCCCATATGTTAATCAGCCCTTACTTCTCATCTTTAGTTTTGTTCCGGCTCTTCTCGATTTTTCCCTTCCTATCCTTCTCCTCTGGGCCTAATGGTCGTCTGCCGTCTCTCATTACACGGGCACAGAGGTCTGGGTAGTCCAGACACACGGCTCGCAGTAGCCATCTCAGACCCCGCAGGGTTTTTCTGTCTGACCAGCGGCGGAGGTCCATTGAGGCAGAACATGGCTCCTGTGGATTGAGAAGAGATCAAAAAAACAGTAAAATACATTAAAAATGCCAAGATAAACATTAACACTGGCATATTGTCAGTTCCCTGGAGATATGTTTTGGATATGTTTATTGGTTCATAGTACTCACAATATGGCAAAGCGACCGGCTCTGGTTGACCAGCCTCTCCAGGGAGAGAATTTCAATGAGCTCATTTCCCAGCAGAGCATTCATTTTGTCCTGTTTATTTGCCAGCCTGTTATGAGATACAGAGATGATTCAAAATTAGCTAGATAGCATAGAAGAAATGAATAGTCACAGTGAATATGGCTTAGATCGTTTAGACTGTTTGTACATTTTAGGTTACAATGGCTATGCTTCATTGTTTGTTTTCTTCAGAAGTTGTATGCAGATTGGTATCCAGATCTATTTACTATTTCTTGCAGCTCCAAAACCGTTTGATTTGGTTTAAATTTGATGTTGCCCAAAAGAAAGATCTTCATAAACATTTGAAACAACACAAAGGCTAGTAAACGATGACGGCATTTTCATTTTTGAACTTTCGCTTTGTTTGTTTAGTTATCATCAAATCATTTAGTTTAATGGCATAACTAACGAACTAAAACATGAAAGCTGACTGTAGGTCATGGTACATTTTTAATGAGTCATTCATTCATATGATAATAAATCAAACAGATGCAATGAAGCAAACCGTTTTACTATGAATAGCTCATTGAATCATTTGTTCATCAATTCGCTTGAAAATTCGGAAAGTAAACATTTCTGTGTTAATCAGATATATACAACACTTCTGCTTTGGCTTTATATGTCATATTTTTGTTGGCAAAACCGAGCAAAAACACAATATTGTTGCTGAAATATAACAGAATAGTAACTGTATATTTATTTTTATTTATGTAGTGTCATTCACACACACACACACACTAATACACTACAGCCAATTTAATTTTATTCAATTTAACTATAGCGCATGTCTTTAGGGGAAACCGGAGGAAACACACACGAACACGGGGAGAACATGCAAACTCCAGATAGAAAGGCCACGAATCAGCAACATACTTGCTATAAGGCGACAGTGCTGATCACTGGACCACTGTGCCGCCCTCAGATTTTTCACTTCCGTTTGATTTGCACTTCTGCATTTGTCTGTTTTAACTTGAAGCACACTGCAGTCAGATGACAGACACCATGCCAACTGTGCTGTCAATTTTGAGAAAAGATGCCATTTTTATGATAACATAATCATCTTCAAAGATGAACCCATGTGTACAGTGATGTGTAACAAGTATTTTATGAATAGGAAGTGGTATATTTTGAGTTTTTAACTCATTGTGCTAGTTTTGGATTGTTTACACTGGCCATTGGGTTAGTTTAGACTGGCTATTGCGCTATTTTGACTTGCCATTGGGATAGTTTAACTGGCCATTCACCTAGTTTTGACTGGCCATTGGACTAGTTTTGGCTGGCAATTGGGCTAGTTTTTAATAGAAATCGGGCTGTTTTAGTCTAGGTTTAAATAGCCATTGGGCATGATTTGACTGGCCATTGAGATAGTTTTAATTGGCCATTGAGCTAGTTTTTGACTAGTTTTGATTGGACATAGGGTTGGTTTTGATTGACCATTGGGCAAGGTTTGGGCTAGCTTTGACTGGCCATTTGGCTAGGTTTGACTATTCATCAACTAGTTTTGATTGGCCCCAACGTTTGGGCTAGTTTTGACTGGCCATTTTGCTAGTTTTGATTGACCACTGGGCTGGTTTTGACTGGCCATTGGGCTTGATTTCATTGACCATTAGGATAGTTTTGACTGTCCATTGGACTAGATTTAATTGACCATTAGGCTAGTTTTCAGTTAGTTTTGACTTGCTGTCAGGCTATATTTAATTGACCATTGAGGTAGTTTTGGGCAAGCTTTGACTAGCCATTGGGCTAATTTTGACTGGCCATTGCACTAGTTTTGATTGACCACAGAGTTATTTTGGGCTACTTTTGACTGGCCATTTGGCTAGATTTAATTGACTATTGGGCTAGCTTTTGGCTAGTTTTGATTGGCCATTGGGTAAGTTTTGATTGACCACAGGGCTACTTTTGGGCTAGTTATGACTGGACATTGGGGTGGATTTAATTGACCATTGGCCTAGTTTTTGGCAAGTTTTGACAAGCCATCGGGCTAGATTTGACTGACCACAGGGCAGGGCAACCCTGTTCTATAGCCTCCATCAAGCAACCAGTTGTTCTCCTGTCTCACATCCATCACATCCCAAATCATAGATCTGAGGGTAGGTGCATCAATTGCATAAAAAGTTTTAGCACATATTTTTTTTCATTACTAAATAATTCAATAAACATGCTAAATCTACAGCAGCTTTGTATCTTACACAAGCAGAGGTTTTCCTGCTACTCTTGGATGCTTCAGCAGGTCCATCAGAGCTTCTTTGACCTCCTTCATGCGTTGTCTGTCACTTGAATCTACTACAAAGATGATGCCGTGAGCTTCACCGTAATGCTCTCTCCACGTGCCCCGCACCTCCAGACCTCCACCTATATCCAGTATATTAACCAGGTAGTTCTCCACCCTTAATTCAGTGCGGACGCATCCATGAGTGGGACCTACATCTCCAGGAGGCACTGAATAAAAGGCATATCATATATTAAAACAAGCTGCAGTCAATTCAGCATTTCTGCTAACCTGATATTTAAATTACCTCTCAACATTCCTCTGACGCAAGATGTTTTTCCTGCCTTGTCCAAGCCAACAACTAGCACTGTAATCTTCCTAGAAAAAAAAAGAAGAAGAAAAAAAAGATTACCTCTTTTGGATTCAATTTGGTCAACAACAAAAACATATGCCTTGTGTGTTTTGCTCAGAAACAGATAAGGCCAATTTTAGATTTTAGGCAATGAATGTATGTTCAAACCATGTTGTAATAAGCATAATTACTGGATAAAACTAGTAAAATGTGTCCACATAGAAAAAATGTAAATTAGTTTAAATAGCATACACTATGGTTAAAATGTACTGTTAGTATTATGTACTATTGCGCTAAGAAGGTATTATTAATTTCAGCTAAGCCTAGTGTTTTTGAACCAAACTATAGTAAAGTACTAGAATGAATCTGATATGGTATTTCTATAGTTGCTGTGGTAAAAAAATAAAATAAAAATAAATAAAGTAATATAAACAAATTGCCCAATACTGTACCAAGGTTTCTACAAATATACACCACAGTTTACTGTAGTAAAACTAAGCTATACCACAGTATATATCAAAGGTTTTTCATTCACAACAGTTAATAACACAGTGCTGTAGCAATCATTAGCAAAGAGTCATAAATACTATAATATATACAGTATAATACACTTTACAATAGTATGCTTCAAAAACACTATATTTACTATAAATACATAGTATATTTATGTAGTTTTGCAAATATGTTGCTAGAGAGACATTTTTAAATGTTATTGGCATGGTTTCCAGATTCCAGACCTGGTTACAAATTTGTGCAAAAAAAACAGTTTTATTATTTATTTATTTACTTATTTATTTATGCTTAACAAAGGTTAATGGGATAAATATACATACAGTTGAAGTCAGAATTTTAAGGCCTCCTTTGATTTTTTTTTATTTTTTTTTCCCCAAATGATGTTTAACAGGGCAAGGAAATTTTGACAGTATGTCTGATAATATTTTTTTCTTCTATTTGTTTTATTTCAGCTAGAATTTCAATTCAATTCAATTCAATTCAATTCATCTTTATTTGTATAGCGCTTTTACAATGTAGATTGTCAAAGCAGCTTCACATGCATTATAAAAAACTTGAAACAGTGTCAGTCCAGTTTTCAGTGTTGAAGTTCAGTTTAGTTCAGTTCAGTGTGGTTTAATATTCACTACTGAGAGTCCAAACACTGAAGATTAATCCATCGATGCGCAGCTCTACAAGTCCCGAACCATGCAAGCCAGTGGCGACAGCGGCGAGGAAAAAAACTTCACCAATTGGCGAAAGTGAAGAATTAAAAAACCTCGAGAGAAACCAGGCTCAGTTGGGCACGACCATTTCTCCTATGGCCAGACTTCTTGTTAGAATAAAAGCAGTTTTAATTTTTTTTAAAACCATTTTAAGGTCAATATTATTATCCCCTTTAATCTATTTTTTTTTATTGTCTACAAAACAAACCATCGTTGTACAATAAGTTGCCTAATTACCCTAACCTACCTAGTTTACCTAATTAACCTAGTTAAGCCTTTAAATGTCACTTTAAGCTGTATAGAAGTATCTTGAAAAATATCTAGCAAAATATTATTTACTGTCATCATGGCAAAGATCAAATAAATCAGTTATTAGAGATGAGTTGTTAAAACTATTATATTTATATATGTGTTGAAAAAAAATCTCTCTGTTAAACAGAAATTGGGGGAAAAAATAAACAGGGGGGCTAATAATTCTGACTTGTGTCATTTAAAAAATAACAACGATGCATGTTGGTAAGGTTGCATAAGTTGCAGCCATTATTCTTAAACAAAGATGAAGGAGTGCTGTCAAGCATTAATAGCAGATGAGAGAGGCTAGATATGAGCTTTTTCTGGGAGGTTTTCTTAGAAGAGCTGAGGATTCACAATTCCTCGATAAACAGATCAATCTTTTCTGAGTTGCTCAATGCATTACAGCCTCCTGCAGTACTTGCTGACTCATTCTCAACGCAGCCAATTTCTACGAATAAATGCATGATAGTTTCCTTGTTTTTTAAAAAGATGGTCATGTGACTCATATACAGAAGATGACCTTAAAATGACAAAAATAAACAAATAATTTAAATTCGTGCCTGAAAACCACATCATCATGGGTAATGGAAACACAGTCACACAGAATTGTATAGGTCTTCATGGCTATTTATCATGGGTAACTGGTACCTCAGGGGTTGCTGGAGTTTGGAGACCCAGCTGCAGCAGTTGCTCATAAGGTTGAACATGTTGACCTGAGGTGGAGAACACCAGGGAGAGCACCATCGTCTCCTTAACTCGTACCTGAGGACAGACAATGGAGATACTCTTTTGTACCAACGGCCTTAGAATAAATGTACACCTCAGCTGTTGTGTCTTACAGCATTAACCTTAGGAGTACAAGCTTCATTAGTGACTTCTGCCACACACAACCACCCTTTAATGCTTAAAGTGGCCAGAAAATGCAAAGTATATCTTTTTTGCTGCTAAAGGGTATGTATTTACAACAAACAAAGGCATATATTGATGATGCTGTGTATGAGTGTGGAAATATGGGAGTTGTGGTCTTCATTACAGGACTCCTGCGGAAATCATGTTTAAGGATGAGCTATGGTAATTAATATATTTTATCATAGTAGTATGAAGTAGAAAAATGCTGAAAGATGTCAAAGCAGAAAGAGAGCAATTAACCAATTATGCAGTTTTTATTACGCCCCAGGCCACCACTTCCGGTTCTTCCACTTTTATCATACTAAATACAGTTTAGGATTCTCTTACAGTATAATTCTGCTCTGTGCAGTCTAATAAAGGGCACAACATAATAAAGTGGCTTTTTGCTTGCTGTTTTCTATAAAGGATGCATGACATTATTAGCATGGCTATACAGGCCCGTGTCACTAGTTAAATTGCTCATTTCAATTGCTCATTTGGATTTTAACTGAATTATGTGGGAAAATGTAAGTACTGTACATAAGTTAGCTGTTCTAATGGTTAATGATAATTTAATAATAAAAAAAATCTTACATATTGTGCTTTTAAAATTTAGGACTGGTTATAAAAGGGCACCATTCTCATTTATGCATTTTATTTTTATTTGTATATCTTTACAGTTAAAATCTGTGTTTATTTATGTATATGTTTATTTTGTTCATTAATTCCGGCATATGTTTCACGTAGTGCAGTGGTTCTCAAACTGTGGTACGCGTACCACTAGTGGTACACAAGCTTCCTTCTAGTGGTACACAAAGGAATCGCTGAATAAATAAAGTAAAAAAATGAACCCACTTTTAACTCTTTGACATGTACGATAACACAGATGTGATCAGTAAATTGAATTTAATAGGCTAAACCTTTTATTTAAGGGGCTGACAATAATAAATATTGTAAATTAGAAGAATTAATCTGCCTTGTTTTTGAACTGTGCAGTGCTGTAGCTGCTTAATTAGGCCTACTATGCTACTGTACTTCAATCGGTTATTATGGTGGTACTTGGAGAGACAATTTTTTTCTGAGGTGGTACTTGGTGAAAAACGCTTGAGAACCACCGACGTAGCGTATGCCCTTCCAGCCGCAACCCAGTACTGGAAACACACTCTCACATTTACAAACACACTCATACACTACGGCCAATTATGTTTACCCAAATCACTTATACCGCATGTCTTTGGACCGTGGAGGGAACCAGAGCACACGGAGGAAACCGACATGAACACGGGAAGAACATGCCAAGTCCACACAGAACTGCCAACTGGCCCAGCCAAGACTTGAACCAGCAACCTTTATACTGTGATGCAACACCACTGATTATATTGTTCATACTTTTTAATAATACTTTCATTATTAATTTTCTAAAAATGCACTTTCATAAGCTAGAATTTACAGCCAAACAAAGCAAAACAGCAGAAGAATGACTTTTACTGACTTTTACATGCTTCATTTCACAGTAAAACAAAACATCTCCAGCTCTCTTTCATTCTTATCAATCAAAATGTAAAAAAAAAATCACGATAATCTTTATTTTCAGCATTTAGGCTTTGTTTTTGCAACTTTCTGGGGTCAAACAAAGACAAAAAAAAGATTAGACACTGGTTTTGTGCCAGCTAGCAGAATAAGCTCTTGGATGCCAAGATAACCTGGTCAAACTCAGATAACAGCTGTCTGTCTGGCGTAGACACACAGTAGCCTAATTACATTCACAGGTGCCTGAGATATAGGAGCGTTTGGTCAACCCTTCCCTGTACATCTGTTCAGTCCTTTAAGCCTTGACAGAATAGTCTGAGTCAATTATGCTGTTCCCGTTCTGAACACATGACCCCTTTATCTGAGCAGCATAAACAACCACAGCCCACATATATATTTATTTCTGTAAAACAAGCTTAAGCATTGCTTCTACACAATAAAACCTAATATAATTCAGGATGCTACAACTGTTAGTTTAAAATTGCATATTTGACTGCACATGCTGAACGTAAACATGCTAGAATACAATATAAATGCAGATTGTTACTGATTACAGAAACAAAAAGAAAGTTTCAGGGTGTTTCTAAAATATTAGACTATAAAAACTATATATTGTCAGTCTAAACCTCTGCATAATCACATATAATCATTAATATCCCAATGAATATTACAGACATATCAACATAACATCATTTATAGGACTAATATGAAGTCATTAAACAAAAAAATGACATTAAATAAACACGTTACTCACAGTAGTATGTCAGAATCCATGCGTTTTTGTTTGTTTCTCCACAGACATTTTGCACAAGGCTGCTAAAAACTAATCAGGCTCTACTTATTCCTCTAATCCTGTCACCTCATGTGGGCGGAGCTCTGAGTAAACACCGCCACATCCTTACAACCAATCACATGGTCACAGACGACGCCTGTCATTCTGAATGGCTAGTTTAGGTCTCTTAAACTGGGCCAAATGTAGCTGTCTGCCAGGTTATTATTAGTCAGCTCCATGTAAACATCCTAATAAATTCTAGGAATGAAGCATGGAAAGGCTTTGTACACACATGCTTGGGGGTAAACGGGAAATATTGTATTTAATACTCAGTCTGAGTAGTAGCACTGTACTGTTAATAGCATCATAGCGTGACGTCATTTGTTGTTTACACTGCATTGGTAGATAAAGCGCTCAAGCGATGCAGTCTCACCTGTATCTGCTCCTAAAATCTGCTGCTGATCCATATAGTCACCGTTAAACTCAAATTTTATTTCTTTCGTTTTCTTTTTTCACCTGGCTTATCTCTGAAAACATTTCAACAGAAGTTTGTACACCTGTCTATTGCATGAGAAGCGTTTGATTGTCATTCATTGGAAAAATATTCATGGTCTGTCACTCTGGATTGAGGAAATGTCTTCTTGTATAGCAATGGAAAGACTAATCTGCTCAATCTAAGAAAATATGCACACATTTTACAAGATTTGGGACCTCCTTCTTCGTTTTTTTTTTATTTTTATGAGAATGGTCTGACTATTGATGAACACCAAATAATGTGATCATACTGTGTAAGTGTTTGATAATAGTTGAATGTGTAAATATGTGAATTATGTTTGTTATGACTTATTTTAATATATTTTTCACTTTCATTGGAATGTATGTATAAGAGTTGAACTGTCATTATCTTCGTGTATTTTACTGAATTGCTCTTTTTGTCTTAATTTTATTCCATTTTATTATTATTTTATTACTATTATTATTTACTTAGTTATTTATTTTTGCATATGAGTATATATTTTTTATGGTCTGTCGGGATAGGGAGGGTGTTCTTTGGTTGTGTTTATGTATCACATTTTTATTAATGTTTTAAAGCAATAAAAATATCTAAAATTAGTTTTTTAATTTAAAAGTTATTAATTATTTTATTTTTCATTAAATATTCCAATGTTTATTATAAATGGCTGAAATTACTGGTGTAAATTCAGGACAGAAATCTTTTCCCTCAAGTGTGAAAGGCATTTTGGGAGAAAAAGCTAGTGAATATGAATTTTGTTAACATGTAGGATTTGATGTGTTAAAGTGGAAATTTTCAGTGCGTTTACAGACCCAATTTGTCTTGTGATTTCAACGTCTGAGTAGTGTGAAACAGTATGTGTGAAATATTTGTTAAAGAGCCCCTATTATACATTAAAAAGGGTCATATTTTGGTTTTGGGGGTCTCCAACAACAGGCTGATATGCATGCAAGGTCAAAAAACACATTCATTGTCTTATTTATTTTTACCTCATTATCCCAGCAACTCCCATATGAATCACTCAGCGATTCATTTGTTCCCAAACTCGTCACTTTAGAGCTAGTATTTGAATGATTCTCTAGCATAATGACTAAAATGATGACAAAACAGGTGATTTTGCTGACATTTTAAGATTATAAGGCTGAACGGCATGAAATGCCATCAGTCTACAGATTGCCCAGTGTTTCTCTGTTGCAATCAGGAGTTCACAATAATTAACTCAGAAAAAGCCAAAGCAAAGCAAACACTAGCAGATTACTATGGTATGAATACAGCACTACAATAAACAAAAGAGAGAGATCGACTTAGAATGTCACTTACCAGTTCTGTAATGATATGTTCAGCTGTAGTTTGAAATGTACGCTGACAAAATGCAGTTTTTTTTCCCCTAAGGACTTATTATGCGGTCTCTGTCACCATCTTGTGGCAGAACGTCAACAGTATTTGCTCTGCTCAGTATGGCAGGCTGGCCGCCAACAAGCTGAATCTCAGAAATTACCAATATTTAAATAGACATTATCCTTATAAATTAACTGTATAGTTGCAATGTAAACAACTATATCCTTGCCTAAAAAGTCTCAACAGTACATTATGTTATTTATATATATATA